>ML677416.1:61930-113299 GCA_007922305.1 Dermatemys mawii | reverse complement strand
CACCCCTCTATCTATCTATCTATCCCCATCCACCCCCTCTATCTATCTATCTATCTATCTATCTATCTATCTATCTATCTATCTATCTATCTATCTATCTATCTAGCTATCTATCTATCCATCCATCCATCCATCCTAGGATCTGGGTGTCTTACACATAAAATCAATACCAATAGCAAAGTCCCTGGTCGACTTCAGGAGTTCTCTGCCACTTCTCCCATTTTGGGGTAAAAGCTCTGCTTGGAATAGGCGTTTAGGTTTGGGTATTATTATTTGTAAGTGTTTAGGGTCAGGAGGGGTGATAGTGCTGTAAGTGTCTTTATTACAACGGAAAGGCCTATTTGGAGAGGTTCCATTCATTACAATGTGGACTATGTATCACAGTCTCCTATGTGGCTTTAAAACTCTCTGCCCTAGTGTACAGATCTTTCATCTTGCCAGTAGCACACTCTGCTCTCAAAGCAGCCATGATTTGAGGTTCTAGTGGGAGCTCAGAATTTCTCTGACACACTGTGCTTGGCTGCAAAAATAAATCCCTGTGTCTTCAGGTTTCAGGTTGTTCATTTGCAAATAGAGCATGTTCTGGGCATTGGATCTGGAGATGCTGAACCGCCCCCTTACAGAAGTGGCGTAATATTTAGTGTCTCCTGCCCAAAAGCTAATGGTGGCAACCCACTCCAGTCCTTTGCTGGGAAACAGGCGGAGCCAGCTCAACCAGTAGTCTCCAAAACTGAATCCAGACCCTTTACAGGAGAGGTGGAGGGAGTCTCCAGGCTTCTTCATGTCCCCTCCGGACTCCACAAATCTAACTTGTGCCTGGACACCTGGCAAAGAAGATTGTAAAGATGTAACTTTAGTGCCTAGTAATCTGAGGAGTCTCCAAAGCCTTTAACAATATAATTACCCTGGGAAGCCATCACAAGGAAAATGAGTTTTACTGAGAACATCCTGGTTCTTGTGCCTGGCCAGACCTCTCAGGAGAGGTTGAGTTGTTACATTCAGATGAGCAGCAGCTTCTCTCACTGATGGCTCTGGCGCTGGAGACGTGGGTGGTTTGCAACAGGAAACTCAATTTGCATGTTCTCCTCCTTGATCCTGTTGTAAACTTCAGTCATGATGATCTCGGTTTCTCAGGTTCAACTTCGGGGTGGAGTGAAGAGTGATTTGGCCAAAAAAGTTAACAAAACCACCTGAACATCTCTCTGAATTCTCTACAAAAAGACTGAGGCCTGGTCTACACTGAAATATTCTACATCACTCAGGGTGGGAAAAATCCACTCCCCTCAGCAACTGACCTAAGTCCCTGCCCAGTACTAGGCCACTGGAATAATTCTTCCGTCGAAGAAGCCCTGGCTGAGATGATTTAGTTGGAGTTGGTCCTGCTTTGAGCAGGGGGTTGGACTAGATACCTTCTAAGGTCCCTTCCAACCCTGATATTCTAGGATTTAGCTATGACCCCTTTGGGAGATGGATTGTCCATGCCAAAGGAAGAAATCCTTCCATCGGCACAGATAGTTACTACACTGACACACTGCTGATGAAGAACTGTGGAGTTTCATGTGTAGATAAATGCTGACTCTCTGACAGTTTTTAATATACTGTTAGATGACTACATTTTCATTGTACTGGTGAATCAAAATACAAACTAAGAAAAGTGTATTTGTTTTTAAAAGGAAGTGCCTTTTCATAGCAGTGTAAGGCTGGAAGGGACCTCAAGAGGTCATCTCTAGACAACCCCTGGCAGGGGGTTTTCTAACCTGCTCTTACAAACCTCCAATGACAGGGATTCCCAAACCACCCTTTGTAATGGTTCCAGCACTTAATGGTTCTTATTGCCTTTCCTAATATCTAATCTAACTGCTGCAGATTAAGCCCATTGCTTCTTGTCCAATGCCTCTCAGACTTTTGTACTAATGACCCCCTTTCACACAGCAAGCCTCTGAATGTGACCTCCACTAATAAATTAAAAACATATTTTTATATATTTAACACTATTATAAATGCTGGAGGCCAAGTGGGGGTTTGGGGTGGTGGCTGAGAGGTCACGACCCCCCCACACCCCAATAACCTCAGGACCTCCTGAGGGGTTACAACCCCCAGTTTGAGACCCCTGTTCTTGTCCTACCTTCTGTGGACATGGAGAACAGTTGATCACCATCCTCTTTATAGCAGCCTTAACATATTTGAAAACTGTCCACAGACCTCCCCTCGGCCTTCTTTTCTCAAGACTAAGCCTGCCCAGTTTTTCTAAATGCTCCTCCTAGGTCCGGTTTTATCAGCCTTTTATCATTTTTGTTGATCTCCTCTGGACTCGCTCCAATTTGTCCACATCTTTTTTAGAAGTGCAGCACCCAGACTTGGACATAGTTCTCCAGCTGAGGCCTCAGGGGAGCCGAGTAGAGCAGGACAATGACCTCCCATGTCTTACATTCAAGTGTCTTTGAAATAGACCCCAGTACAGTATTAGCTTTTTTTGAAGTTGCATCATATTGTTGACTCGTCTTCAATTTGTGATGCACTATAACCCCTAGCTGTTTCTCAGCAGTACTGCTGCCTAGCCAGCTATTCCCGCAGTTTATTTGCACATTTGATTTTTCCTGTCTGAGTGTAGTTCTTTGCCAACCCCAAAGCAAAGACCTACTTTTCTGGTCTGGGTGTGGTGAACTGATCTGACCATATGTTGTTTTCCCTCCTCTAATTGTTCTCTACCTGTTTTTCTCTCCTTAGACTGAGCTTCTAAATTTGGAGGCTTAGATTTTTAAATCCTAGGGGATTCAGGTGCCCATTTCCCATGAGGTGCAATACAAATCATTTCAGTGGTGGTGAAAGTTCAGTTTCAGTGGCTGTGAGGGTGTTTAGAAAGCACAAACACCTTGTGGATGGTATAACAAGAGCAAAGACCATAGTAAAATTAATGAGGAGAATTTCATGGTTAAGACACTGGACTGCTATCCTAGCAGATCTCAGTTTTATTCCTGACTCCGCCACAAACTTCGTCTGGGACCCTGGGCAGGTCACTGGGGCTGGAATTTCTAGTCCAGGCCTGCACAACGTGCGGCCTGGGGGCCACACGCGCCCCGCTCGGGCTCACTGTGCGGCCGCAGAAGGTAAGTAGGGGTGGGGCAAGCCAAGCAGTGGGGTAGGGGGAAGCAGATGGGGGTGGGGTGAGGGCGGGGCTTTTTGGCTCCCAGCTGGTTTTTTTGCAGTAATATGGCCCTCCCTGCTTTCTGAGTTGTGCAGGCCTGGTCTAGAGGCATCTGAGACAGTTGGGCTTTGGTGGGATTTGGGTGCCCGGGTCTCACATCCTTTTCACAGTCCGAGCCATCATCTCTCAGGGCTCCTGAAATCACTTACACAAATGCTTAAACGAAGGCAGTCGGGTAGTTAACCTGATTTCGGAGGAATTACTCACCTGAGTGACGTCGGGTGCACTCTGCGATCTGAGATTTCCAAAGGAGCCTAAGGGGTTAGTGTCCCAAGTGCTGTGGATTTTCAGTAGGATTCGGGCACGTTCCCTTAGGCGTCTTTGAAAATCTCAGTCTAAGCAGCAGCAGCTTGTTCAATTCCAGGCACAACGGAGCCCAGACTCCACCAGCAGCAAAAATAATATTTTGCTGCCCTCTAGTATCCGTTTTTAGCACCTCTTTCCTTACTCCTGTTCGCAGGGATGGATTTAAGTCCCGTTGTTCATTAGCAAGCACAGAAGCTTCCTTGATTCCTCTGGAAAATCCCGTTTTCTGACTTCCCGCATAAAACATGGACTCATAACAGGCTGCCTGTCTGAACTAAATCCAGAAGAGTTACAGGAGACGTGAAGGAGTTAAAACCTAATGAAAAATTAGGATGGTAAATTCACTGTTTATCATCGTGTAAATGTGTCTGTTTCTTGCGCATCTGCTGCCTCCTGCGGGCTAATGCGGTGTAAAAGCAGATGGATTTTTGTGCTAACCCTATCTGGTTTGAACCCAGTGTGTCTCTCGAGAACTGACTCGCATTTATGTCTTCTGGCTTCATACAGGTTGTCTGCAAACGCAACAGGTTGTGGGAATATTCTGGGGTGTGTGGAAACGTCCTCCTTATAAGAGACTGCAGCTGGTGAAGTAACTTTAAGTGTAGCACCTGGCATTTCGGCGGTGATTTTGAAAGATGGCTAAGGGATTTGATTGCCTGATTCACATTAATATCACAGGGAACGTGGTGTCAAAATCCCTAAAGCAGCTTCCACGGAGCCCCATAAGGAGATCCTGGACGTCCTTTCCCAAAAGACCAACAGATTAAGTCTGTGGTCCAAGGGAGTCAGATGTGGAAATTCAGTTGGAGTTGAGCACCTAGATCCGTTTGAAAATCCCATATTAAATCTTTCCATACTCACCTTACTACCTGTGTTCCTTATACCTCTTCCACCTCCGTCTCCCTCTGAGTAGTGAACACCATGACTAGTAATCATGGGAGTATTGCTGTTATTTAGCGCCTCTCCCAATGTAAATATTTCCCCCATTTGTTGTAAATCACCCATTTGTTGTCAGTCTCCTTCAAAGGGTCAGAGTCTCACTTTTCCATACGAGAGAGAGCCTGCTTTCGTTAAGGACACATTGGTCACCTGCAGAACAACAAAACTTCTGAGCTAGCTCGTCCTGGGCACAGAAAAGTCTGTGTCTCTCTGTTTGACCTCTCGTCTGTACTGTAGTTGTCTGAGTGAGAGAGAAAATTGGTGTTTCTCCAGCAGAGGGGGCGATTGGCCCTGTACAGAACAGTTGCACAAACGTCTGGTTGAAAAACATTTTCTCCACTCGCTACCTCCAGAAACATCAATACGGGCGAGAACGGACCAACAAATATTGTTTCGCACTCTCCGATTGTTTAAATTGACATAACTCTATGGTCAGTGGAGCTAGACTGCTCTGGTCCATTGACTCCAGCGGAGCTATGGCTACAAACAAGGCATAGTCACAGAAAAAAGAATCGGTCCCACAAAATTTATGTCAAAAAGATACAAACACAGGTATCCCTAACAGAGAGATAAACAGGGGCATTTGTTTGAAGAGTGAACAGTGAGAATGATCCTTCACATCCCCTTGAAGGCTGGCAATACAAACTACAGCCCTGTTGCCTAAGGACACGCACAGAACACACGTGTTCTCCAAAGATTCATGGATTTTAAGGCCAGGAGGGACCACTGTGAAAATCTCATCTGACCTCCTGCATAACGCTGGCTATGGAGTGTCACCCACGTTTTCTGCACGAGGCCCATAACGTCTGTGTGAACGACCGTGTAACTTTAGAGAGACATTTAGTCTTAATTTAAAGACTTCGAGTGAAGGCGAGTCCATCCTTCCCAATCACCCCAATTGATGTCATCGCTAGTATCCACATTTTCACAAGTGACCGGGGATTTTGGAGGCTTCACTCTTTAGGTGCCCCTCTTGAAATGCCTAAAAAGGAGCCTGATTTTCAGAAAGTGCCACGCCTCTGCCTCCTCTAAGGTATCTAAATTTGGGTATCCAAAAATGAGACACCCCAGAATCACTAGACAAATTGAGACTGAGGGCAGAACTTGGCGCACTGAACCCGAACCCTAAAAGACTGGCAACTTGTTGGCCTCCCACATTATCAAAATATGTCACTCTGCACTAGCAGGGGATTATCGGATGTACCGCAGGCCAGTAACCCAGCCCTAACAGGAGACACCTCTTCTTCTTTTATTGTATCCCTCCCTCCCCCAGAGATACCAGTCCTACACAGAGTGTCCAAAATGTCAGAACTGCGTCAAGAGTTGCAGGCGCGTCCTCCGCTGAGAACTGACATTTAACCACAGCTGAAAGTCTTGCTCTGAGCTGTTCCCCATTCTACCTACGAAATCTGTCACCATCTTAGAGTTCACTCACAGCACACGCACAAACACAGCAACTGCATGCACACGTCTATTGTGACTTCCTTCGTCAACCATCCTTCTGAATCCACTGCCGGCTTTAAGAAGTATTCAGGCCAACTGAAAGATAGTTGGGTTACTTCTTCCATTCTGACTGATGGCTAAAAAGATTCCTCAAACCCATGTCTTAATTAAACTTTTATTGATATTATTATGTAAGTATTGCTTTTCTTTCTTGCTTTCTTTCTTTCTTGCTTTCTTTCTTCTATTTATTTCTCTCTCTTTCTTCCCTATGAATACTAGTTAACAAAAAAAGTTGATTAGAGAGAGAAAGTGGGTGAGGTAAAATATTTTATTAGCTCAGCTTCTGCTGGGAGAAGAAAAGCTTTCAAGCCAGGCTCCGTACAAAGATGTTCATGGGGTTTTTCCAGTGAGTTCACACCTTCTATTGCTTGTAGCAATGTGGCAAAACGGGATACCTTCTTCGGACATCACTGCTGTGTTAGGGTGTCATTTATTCCTTTTAACTAAACAGTTCCTTGTAACTCATGGTTTCTTTCTTGATATTCGCAGGTAAAGGTCTCCTGTGCAATCAGATAACACAGACACAGCCAGCTCTTACGGTGGAGATGGGGAGCCAAGCGAAAATATTTTGCAATTATGCTACTACCTATTCAGATCCTGATTTGTACTGGTATCGTCAGCTCTCCGACAGCACCCTGCAGTTCATTCTATACAGGGACAACTCCTGGTCCCAGGATGCTAATTTTGCCAAGGGACGCTTTGCTGTGGAGCATAATTTAGCAGGAAAAACCTTCCACTTGGTTATATCTCCCGTGGGAAGTGAGGATGCTGCTTCCTATCACTGTGCCATCAGAACCACGATGACACAGCCTCATTGCAGAGCTGCACAAAAACTTCCTGGGGAGGCCCGGCTTGTTCAGTACGTCTCTTACACCGTCACATTTCAATGGGTCTTTCGAGCTTGCCCCAGGTCTCACACAGGAAGTCTGGGACAGAACAGGGACTTTCACCAAGGTTTCCCCAGCGCTAGGCGAGTGTCCTAAGCGTTGGGCCATCCCCTCTTTACACACAGTTTTTGTACCTCTGTCACTAGCCACTAGCAGAGCCAAAGCAGCACAACCCACTTCCCAGCATGCAGTTCTATCCGGGTAAAGATGCTTTAGTCAGTAGAGGCTCTTCCCATAAATGTACAAGAATTTTAGAACTAATATAGCAATAGAGGAACAAGCCCTGTCTGTTGAGCAGCCCTTAGAATTCAACCTGTATCGTGAAGAAGGAAGGTTTCTATTTCTTCCAATGCTCCTGTTCAATCATAATCTTTGTTATGGCAATGCTGGGTGTTCTCATTATACATTTAAATGCCCAGGACTCTTTTTCAGTCCTGCTAATTTCTTGACCTCAGTGAAATCTTGTGGCAAGGAGTTCCACAGGCCGACTGTGCACTGTGTGGCCAAGTATTTCCTAGTAAAACCTCCTGTCACAGATTTTCACCCAGTTATTCCTGCAGTAGAAGGGGATGTTTTTACCTAATAAATAATTGAAAAATAATAAACCGAGTCTGAGATACCTAAAAGGGATCTCTCAGGGCATCCAGTCATTACTCACTACCCCCAAAGGAATTGTCTTCAATACACCTTGGGCAATTATATAAATAGCATTTGTGACAGGGGGCTGGGCAAAGGGTTGCTGATTCAGCCCTCTGTCATGCCAACTCCCATTTGTGGAATAAATTAGAGCCAGCTGGAGGTAACCTGGCCCTAACTGGGGAGGCAGAGACAGCTGCCACCTAATTAGCCTGGGGCTGTATAAAAGTCTCAGAGGCAGGAAGCCAAGGGAAGCATAGAGTGAAAGGGAAAAGGCAGGGACTGGAAGCAGGGAGGTAGCTGTTCCCTCTCAAGAAGGTCAATAGCATATTGGGCTGTATTAGTAGGAGCATTGCCAGCAGAATGAGAGAAGTGGTAATTCCCCTCTCTTGGGCACTAGTGAGGCCACATCTGGAGTACTGCACCCAGTTTTTGTCCCCCCCCCCTACAGAAGGGATGTGGACAAATTGGAGACAGTCCAGGGGAGGGCAACAAAAATGATTAAGGACCTGGAACACATCACTTATGAGGAGAGGCGGAGGGAACTGGGATTATTTAGTCTACAAAAGAGAAGAGTGATGGGGGATTTGATAGCTGCTTTCAACTCCCTGAAAGGGGGATCCAAAGAGGATGGATCTAGATTGTTCTCAGTGGTACCAGATGACAGAACAAGGAGAAATGGTCTCAAGTTGCATTGGGGAAGGGTTATATTGGATATTAGGAAACACTTTTTCCCTAGGAGGGTGGTGAAGCACTGGAATGGGTTCCCTAGGGAGGTGGTGGAATCTCCTTCCTTAGAGGTTTTAAGGTCAGGCTTGACAAAGCCCTGGCTGGGATGATTTAGTTGGGGTTGGTTCTGCTTTGAGCAGGGGGCTGGACTAGATACCTCCTGAGGTCCCTTCCCACCCTGGTATTCGATGACTCCATGGTTCTTGCCTGCAGAGGGTGAAGGGCCAACTGGATATGGTGAAACTGTGGTGGGAACAAACCTGTGAATAAACTGCACCAGAGGTGACTAATGCCAGGGTCTCAGGATGACTTTGTGAAACTAGCAGATGCAGGAGCCAAGGGGGTGGGGGGGCTGCCGCGCTCTGCTAGTGCATCTTACATGAGAGCGTCACTGAGTCAACCTGGTCTGGCTCGCAGTTTTCTTTTTCAAAAATGGCTGCTCCAGCACCATGTCACCTGCTAGTTTTCTGCAGCTCAGCACCCCTTATTGCCACACTGGGGCACTGACCCTGGGGGAGACCCCCCCCTCTACTGAACCCCCCACAGCACCCACTAGCACAACGGGACTAACATCTGTCACAGGCGCTTCCTTCTCTCTCTCTCTCTCCTCGCTCTGCGGAGAGAGTTGTGTCTGTGGGGTGGTGATGGTTTGGAAGGGCTTTGTGGGGAGGGGAATAGTTTTAAAATGTCTCATGTTGCTCTGTGTCCCTGTTACAGAAGAGCAGGTTGATTCAGTGCAGCTTGTACTTGGCGTGGATGGGAGTGAGGTTTGGGATGGGCCTTAGTCCCTGTGTCAGTTCATTCCTCAGTCCCAGACCAGCCATCGAGAAATCTCTGGTTTCTCCCCGGACCAGTGTGATCATCCTCATGACAATGGTTCTACTTTGCCAGAGGATCACAGTCCTCGTTCCAGAGCTGTAGGCTCCTTCAGCTATCCTGGGCCACTAAGCACCATGGAGCTAACGACAGAGACCTTGAACTTGACCCTGCCCCACAGCCGAGCCCTGCTCAGCATCAAACTGGGGCACTAGGGTGAGCCTGACTCAGAAAAACATCCCATCAAAGCCGGCAGTGGTTACAATGTTTTTCTGAAATGAGCGTGAGGCTGATGTTTTGCATGGCGTGACGAGCCGAGTGGCTGTCACCACAGCATCCGGCCTCCTTTGGGTGCCTGCTAGTAACTGACACAGCTCCGGGGAAAGAGGGTGGGGGAGGAGATGTATTTTGACTACAAATAACCCTCTGGTCTAGGTTGCTGTAGCAACTGTATCATTCGACAAACCACCAAAAGTTATTTCCGCCCAGGGCCTTCCTGTTAGCAATGAACAGAAAAAATAGCAAATGGTCTCTTCTGAACTTTGTATGTTCACTCTCTCTAGCCCCATAAACACCCATCTCTGCCTCTCTATCCCGCTACACCACCATCTCTTTCTCACACCCACACACTATCCCCATACACACCCATGTGCGTGCACGCGCATGTATTTTTGTGTGCATCTCTGTGTCTCTTTTTGTAGGATGGAAGAATATCCAGAATGGTTTGGCTGGAATTTTCAAAGGGATCTAAGGGGTTAGATTCCCAAATCTTATTGTAAGCTGGGAGGGTGGGACTGTGTACTCTTTGAGTCCCCTTTGAAAAATGCAAACTTTAACAATGTTACTTTTTCTTCATGATACCTCTATGGTTGGACTGCCAAAAGCACTTATGTGGATTAGGAGCACAGCCACCATTGACTTTTGTGGACTTTGTTGGCCGAATTACAAAATGCGATTTTTAAAATCCAACCCTTAGTGATGAAAGTGGGAACAGTTTTGTGCATGTTTTTCTTGCAACAAGTCCACAGACATTAACTCAATTCAAGGAAATTTATGGCTGTAGCCCCTGGATTTCTGGCCTTCAGTGGCCATTGAATAAAATCCTTGGTGATTAGCTGGGGCTGAACTGCTGACCCATGACTAGAATGAATTCATAATCGCTGAAGAAAAAGGATAAAAGAAAGGGTCATTCTTTCCTTTTGCACAATCACTTTTATTATTTCAGAAATGAGCACAGAAAGCTACAACCACCAGTTTCATATAAATGCACAGATCTCCCAGGTGAAATTACTAGCTATTAAAAATAACATGAGTATGTATGTAAGCAGGTGTGTATCAGCACAGCTCTGTTGAAGTCATTGGAGCTGTACTAATTCATACCAGTGACAGACCTGGTGCAAATTTACTACATTAAAATGATAAAATGCTTCATCAATGAATGGATTTCCTAAGCAATAAAACAGTACTTTTATACAGTGAAAAAAATCAGACAGATTATGTAAAGCTGCCTAAGGGATTTGGAAGATTCAGTATAATACTGTGGTAGGGAAACTTCCCACTAACTATTCCTATTAAACAGAAGACTGAAGAAGAATACGACTATTTACTATCTCGTGATAAGTCAGTTAAGAGTCAGAACTAATTAGCAATGAAGGGAAAGGGGAACAGAAAAAACACAATCATTTAAAACATGGAAAAGAAGATCTAGGGACAAATCCCAAGAAGGTGATAAGCGGTATTGAAGCCACCGATTGACAGCAGTTGGGGATGTGGCCCATGGACTCCAAAGGTGCTACAGTCCATTTACACCAGTTGGGGATTTGTTCCCTCTGGCTCCAATAGCATTACACTGGTTTATACCAGTTGGGAATCTGCCCCAACTGAAGTCATTGACACTGGGCTCTGCCTCCTGTCTTCGGCCCGTTGCTGGTTCACTTGTCACAACCTATGAAAATGACAGATCTGTGGTTAGACGTTCTGGACAATGTTCATTTCACTGGGACCGGCACTCTGGTGTCTACACTCTGCTGATGATCTGTAATGGCTGATGTCCCAGATTCCAGCTCAAGAGATCTGTGCTGGCTTCCCAGGCTTTCTCTGTGACTTTGGACCCCATAAGCCAACATTTCCAAGAGCGACCTCTCATTCTGGTCACCTGACTGTGGCCCTCCTTTCTGAAGGCCGAGAATCTGCATCCGCAAATGGAATTGGTGGGTGTGCAGACAATTTATACCAGTTGGGGATCTGGTCCATCAATTCTAGTGGAGTTACAGCTGAATTATACCAGCTGGAGACCTGGCCCATTGACTCCCATTGGCTTTCAATGGGACTTTGTATCCCAAAACTCCCATAAAGTCCTTTGAAAATCCCTAACAGTGACCCCCCAAACCTCTGAATGGACACTATGATAGTAAGAGTTCCTACCTCAGAAAATGAACAACTTGACTGTCATGAGCATGTTGAAGGCGATGCTTTTGGCAAGCAGAACTCGCAGGCCCAGCACAGTCACTGACAGCATGTTCACTTTTTCCATGTTTGGCTCTGTGGGGAAAAAAGAGGGAGGGAACGTCTTGAACCAAATGGTTTTATATTGGCAGAAAGTGGGAAACACCTCAATAAAAAGAAAGAAAGAAAGATTTGAGAGAGAGAGCTCGAGACTTAATGCAAGATTGAATGAAACAATTACAGATAATTTAAAACAAATCAGCAGTCTAGAGCGAGAGAAGACAGGGACACTTTGTATAGACAGAGAAAGGAGCATTCCTTTATTTTATCCAGACTGTGGATTTCATTTGTGTTCAGCCCGAATGTGACGCTGGCAGGCCAGATGCCAGTTCTTGCCCAGGCTGTAGGCATTATCTAAGAACTGACAAACTCATAGCAGGAGACCAGGCCAGGTCACCTGTGTGTTTGTTTTCCTCAAAATAGGTATTAGTCTTCTAAGAATGTCTCCAGGATTTAGACTTACAGCTTGTAAGGTGCTGAATGTATCAATCTCCCTTGTCATGGCTGTAGGAAAAGATGCAAATTTTGCTTTATAACTTTAAAAATGTTTGCTCTGAACTTACGACCTCAGGCAGAAGACTAATTCCCCCCACCACCACCACCACACACACCCCTGCCCATCCGGACACACCATCACACTCAAATGGGCCACCAAGAGCCTTTGCAATACAAAAGATTGTGTAGTGGCCCTATCGCAGCTGGGAAATGCTACTAGCAAGGAAACCAGTCCTGTGGGCTTGGAAACTAAATGAAGGAAATAAAATACAGTAAGACCACAGGAAAATTTTCTATCTTTTTAGCTGTTTGATCTCTGATGGGCAGAGAGTTCTGCCTCCTTGGTCTGCCCTGAAAACACTTTGAATTGACAGATCACTACAGTTCTGCCATTCTTAGGATAAGCAGGAAACTCATTGGTGTGTTTATCTTTGCTTGCTTTAGCCTGTAGATAACTCTCTTGTTCCTTTTTCCTAGTTAATAAACCTTTTGATAGTTTATTACCAGACTGGCTACAGGTGTTGTCTTTGATGTAAGATCATGGGTACCGATTGTTCTAGGGGTAAGTGGCGGGTCTCTTGAGATTGGAAACAACCTGAGTGTGCTGTGATTTTTGGTGTAAGTGACCATTTATCACAAAGTCCCATTTGTCAGGGTGGGAAGATAGACTGGAGTGTCAAAAGGGACTGTCTGTGACTCCATGGTAAGACTGGTACAGTGATCCAGGAGTTCCCATCTGGTACTGAGTTGGTGAAATCTTATTATACAACACCTCAGCAGTTTGGGGTGTCTGCCCTGTTTTTGACGGTCTGCCCTGCAGTAGGCCCTCATGGCTGAGAGCCACTCCAGACAGAGTGACTCCGTGCATAACAAGGGCCTTTCCAAACTCATGGTCCATTTCGGTCAATTTCACAGTCATAGAATTTTTAAAATCTAAAATTTCACTGTGTTGTAACCCTGGGGCTCCTAAAAGTGGGCTGTGGGTGGGGCGGGCGGTTGCAAGACAATTGTAGGGGAGGTCAGGGTATCACCACCTCCATTTCTGCACTGCTGGTGGTGGCAGTGCTGCCTTCAGGGCTGGGCTCCCAGCCAGCAGCCAGGGATCTTCCCGCGGTCCTGGGAGATGGGTCTGACTCAGCCCTGGGAGTGGTCCCTGTGGCGGGGGGAAAGGAAGCTCTGTCCCCCGTTGGGGACCAGTCTCTGGAGCCTGGCACATGGTAAGAGCTCCTTGCCCTGCCCCTCCCCTACACTAACCAGATTTCATGGGGGAGATCAGATTTCACAGTCCCTGATGTGTTTTTCAAGGCCCTGAATTTGGTAGGGCCCTATGAATAACTTTTATTGGTGACCTGGGCTGCTGCATGGAAAGAGCATTTACAAACTGCCGGTGTTCCACAAATAGTCAAGAGTTAATTATTTTTCAACTGAGAAATTCTATTTTCAAATATCCACACTGAATCCACACCCTCAAACACATACAATTCCACTGGCCCTTTATTATATTTCATTTTATTTTTGGTAACTAACCTTCGAAAGTGGAATTTGAAGATTCACACAATTGAGTGATATTGGTTGGGGACAGAATGGGAGCTGTCGAAAGAGAGAAAAATGAAAATATAGCTCAATTAAAACAATTATGAAACAAATGATAAATACAACCTCTCCACACTCAGTAATGCATGAATGGAAATGTCTGAAAATCAGGTTGAAATTAACATTTGAACTAGTTATATTTTTTATTTTTTCCCCCACAGAAAAATTAGATATTTTCAGGGGGGAAAAAACCACCAAAATGTTGTGTTTCGGTGTTCAGCAACCAAGACCCAAAGAATTTCAGCCCAAAAGTTTAGCTGAAAGCTGGGGGGTGGGGAGGCATCAGTTAAAAACAGCTCAGAGCAAAAGCCTGTTGTGGAGACAAAATATTTTTTCCTGACTAAAAATAAAAAAATATTTTACAGAAAATGCTGGCTTTTTGTAAAATCCATGCTTAAAAAATCCTATTTTCCACCAAGAAAAGGTTTTGAAACAAAATATTTGAAAAACCCTGATTAATTTGATGTAACAATGTGCTTTTTCCATTAAACACCTAATCCAAGTCTCATTTGTATCAACAGGAGACTTGATATAGAGTTGGATCACAAGTTAAGGTTGAGATCTGGAGACCCAATTCCCTTTTAAGTAAATGAGAATTCAACATCCAAATCCATGAGGTGGCTGTGAAAATCTAAGCCATAACAGGAATATTTTCAACTATCACTGGCTGAAAAATGTAAAACTAGTTTTGCCAAGAAAAAGATAATTTTTGAAGTTAGTGTCATTGCTAATTTCAAAAATGAGCCATGCTTTATTTTTTTCAAACTGTCTTATGGTTTTCTTTTTTAAATCAAAAACATAATCCAACTTATCAAAATGTTAAGCTAAAATCCATCTTTACATTACTGAAAATTCCAATCACCATTTCAAAAATATTGTCAAAAATGTTTCCTTAAAACTTTTGATTAAAATGTCACAGTTATTCATGAAACATTAAATGGGAAATTTTTTTCCATGTTCTTAAAATGTCACTTTTCAACACAGAAACACTGGGTTTGAAACATTTCCCATCTACGGTTAGATGTACGGAGGCAACTAAAGATGCATTCAGGTGCCTTAATGGCATGTGATTAATGGGTGTTAGGCGTCTAGATGCTGCTTAAAATGTCACAGGGGGTGAGATTTTAAATGGATTTAGGCACTTAGTCGGACTTATCAAAAACATCTAAGTGCCTAACAGCCATTGGGAGCCTAAGTACCATTAAAATATGGCCCAAAATGAGTTAGGAAGGACCCGCGTAGGTGCTTTTGAAAGGCCTTCTGTGTCCCTCTGTGTCTTTGGGCACTGAAACACCGCTGAACATCTGGCCCCCAGCTCTCATTAGAAGTTCTATGGAACATTTCTGGGTAGGGATGGGGATCCTTGAATTTAGGACTATGGCACACCATGAAATGAGAAGCATCTTGAGAGCGATGATAAAATTCACATTTGGACATAAAACTGTACCTGACTGCTTGAGTGTTTGATTGTTAGAGATTCCGTTGTGTTTAACGGAGCACTCCACTTGTTCACTGGCTTGAACCTTGACTACCTGGATCATGCTGTATTTCCCATTTGAAGAGAGGATGCCTTCTTTTGATTTGTATACAACTTCATTCTCTGGACTCATGTGTACTTCTATGTCCTTGGGGTAGAAATCCTTAACCAAACAAGCCGCCGTCAATTTCTTGTCATCACTTGACTTTGTCGATTTCACAACAAAGACAGATGGAGAGGAAGGCCCTGGATTTTCTGAAAACACATAATTGATGGTTATAACTTAATTCGATTAAATTCTAAAGGGAGGGAGAGTTAGGGTTAAGGATCATAGAATAAAGTCATGGACTATGGAGTCTCTCTCGCCTCTGGGTCAGATGGAGCCATGGAAAGGGCCCCCCGTCTCCTCAGTTGTGGATATGGTGATGGGATATAGAGCGCTACATCTCCAAAGTGCTAGTCGGAATGCAGGCCCTGGTACTGGTAACTGGAGAAAATATCACCCGAGGTATTTTTAAAGACCGTAATTCTCCGTGCAACTTTCACTCGCTGGAATCCTTGCTGAAGATATCAGCAAGAGGTGCTGAAGGCGGGGCGGACAACAGGCGCCAGAGAGTCGGGGAGAGATGGGAACTCAGGCTGTGATTTTCAAAGGAGACTAAAGGAGTTGTGCACTCAAAAGCCCAGCCTGAAAAAATCAAGAGTGGACATTTATACGAATATCAAAAACAATTCTCATGCTCCCTATGCCCTTAACACTCACTTGTACTAGTGAGAACTAGTAAGAACTGAGTAAGCGCTTCATTCTTTAACAAGTGGGCCTTAAAATTAGCAAACTCCCCACACCTATAGCATAACACTCAACAGCTTAATTTAATCCTGCATTAGCGCCATCTTGGCACCTGTTCTGAAATTATGAACGCACAGGCGGGAAGGTTCTTCATGTTCCACTGCTTTCTGATGTGGCCAAAACACAACCATGGCAATAACGGTAAGAAAGAAAGTTATGTCAGTGGGCGACCGATTCTGCTCTCTTTCACTCCTGGCTCTGCAAGGAATGCACCAGAAATCCTGGCTCTCCTTCAGGAGTAAAGTTCCACTCCTAGCAGCGGTGACAAAACCAATCCTGTAGTAATTTACAGTTGCAGAGTTCCACGGGGACTTTTGCAGCTCCACTAAGAGTTATACCGATATTTTTCAACCCTTAGTGCACATTTCAAATGCGCTTCCGCTGGGTGAGCGGCTCAAGGAACACAGCTCTCTCTGGAGAAGTGTTATTATGGACACTTTAAAGGCAAGCAAATCTGATGTCATCAGGCCACTTCGTGCTAGCGTCTCAATGTTTCATGAACGTGAATAGCTAGTTAATGTGGAATGGCCTGAGGGGCCCAGCGGCACTGTCAGTGCCTGAAATGTAACTCCTCGTCGCCAGGGTTTTCTGAGGTGCGACGTACTCGAAGTGTTTATTGACAGTTATGTAAATACGAAGAAAAACGAAGTTGCGTCTGGTATAAATCCACATCGCTGCATTGGAGTCAGTGGGACCAAACACCAGCTGACGTCAATCAGCCAGAGATCACTGGGGTTCAACGGATGGTGTAAACTGGCCTAATAGCGCTATTCTATCAATGGGCCAAATCCCCCCGCTGGTGTAAATCAGCATCAGCACTGAGTTCCAATTTACACCAGCCAGAGCGAGATAATCCGCACAGTAGCGATTAATTTCTACACTATTAAGAGATGTGCTGCGTCTCCGTGATATTCTGTTCATTTACCTTACAGTAAAAATAACAGGTACACGCGACACACATGTGGCATTTTCTCTGTGGTCTCTGGCCTGGCCTATGCCATTGACACGCCTATATCGTGATCTCTGTATTGTGCGGACTGACTGGCGGTCCTGTGTGGCAATCCCGACTGTGCACACGGATCCCTCAGAACCTCGGTGCGAAACGCGACCCAAGAGCTAGTCAAACCAACCTCCTATCTCCACCGAGAGTCCTAAAAGTCACCCGAGTCGGACTCTCCCCACACGTCCACCGTGGGAACACGAGTCATTGGAGCGGTGTCACTCCGGATTTCGGAGGGGATAATTTAGCTCAGGATATCCCATTATCTAGGCACTAGAAATAACAGGGCAAACTCCTGGATCATATAGAACCAGCGTGGCTGCACTGAAGCTGGTTTGCACCAGCTGAGAACCTGTAGCAATGCAGTCCAGTGACATGTAAAAGATAACGAAAATGATACTTACTGGGCTCAACAGACAGTCTAGTGCCTTTGCCAAAAGTCAGAGCTCTGGTCTCCCAGGCACAGTGCTCTAGGGCCAGACATAGAACTCAAGAGGTTGTTCTCAGAGTGACTTCAGACGAAGCCTGATTTGCACCAGTGCAATGTGCGTTTGTCTTATGCCAGGGGAATCAAACTCTACAGACAATATAACTCGCTTTTCCTTACTGGGCTCAACCAAAAGCTTAACACCACTTCCAAAAGTCCCAGCAGCAGCCTTGCAAACCCAGCACTTCCTCTCCAGTCGTATAGCTGCATAGTTTGTATTTTAAACCCGACTTAGAAGGAAGCTTCTCAGATCACTTTACTCTGAAAATTCGCCCGATTGTAACTACTTCTCGGCCTCAAATCGTATCAGTAGAAACAGGGACATTTGTTTCCAATGTGTCTCCATTTTCCTGGTTTGGAAATGCCTTCCCTTTTTTTCACAGGAGGATTCCTCTTAACTTTCAGCAATAACTTGTCAAAGGGGCTATAAAAATGTCCCATAGCCCCCCAAAAATACAGTTCTGGGGAAAGGAAAAACGTCAGTCAAAATCTCAATTTAAAAAATTAATGGGCCTGCTTTTTATTCAGCCTGGAGAATATTCTTCTCCAGTGCAAAAGGAAACAATCGAATTAACAATGAAAATGAAACGTTTTTATGAAAAAAACCCCTCTGTTTCTCTTTGTACTTCTTTGTACAGAACCACCAGGGAAGGGATAGTTCCTTTATTTCTCTCTCTCTTTTGGAAGAAAAGGTGATTTTAATGCTGGGGAAAGGTGCCGACTAAAGAGTCAGAGAGCTGAACATACGACACTTACTTGGTTCCACAGCCAAAGTCGTGCCTTTCCCAAATATTAAATAATCAGCACTTCGCACACAGCGTGACAAGGCTCTTCAGAAAAGCCCGTTGGCAAGTGCTCTCAAATCTGTGACTGTCTGGATTATCCTCTGGAATCCAAGGGGCATGTTCTGAGAAATTGACTCACTTTGGGTAGCATCTACTGTGCACAGCCCTGGTAAAAGCGAAGGGGCCTCTGGCGGAGTGAGGGATTCGTGAACATCAGGGTGTCCCTATCTTGCCCCAAAACTGGAATTTTCAAAGGAACTGTAAAGATGTAGGTGTGAGTCCCTTTGAAATTTAATTAGGTCTGGGTTCCTAAATCCCTTAGGCCCCTTGCATAACTCCAGCCTTCACTATCCGTTTATGAAAAGCCTTGAAACTTTTTTTTTTTTTGCCCCCACTCACCGGGCTGGACTGTGAGTTTAGTCCCTTTTCCAAACGTGAGCGCCACGCTTGTGAACACGCTGCTGAAGTCTCACACCGAGTCCCAACCCCGTGTCGAGCACCTGCCGCAGGTCTCTAGAGAACCCCTAGCTCAGACTCCCACTGAAATGAGGCAATTCCTCTCCTAACTGAGGGGAAATGGCTGAGTACGAACCTTCCGTCTCTACCGGGGAATGGCGATCACTTAGGGAAGCGTTTTTAAGGTTGACAAATACTCCCTGATATTTACAGCTGGTTAAAACAGTACGTACTACACCGCCAAGCTGAGGTTCCCAAAGATTTGGGCACGTAATTCCTGTTAATATTAATGGCCATTTAGCATCCAGATCTACTAAGAGGCTTTGTAAATGTCAACCCTAAAGAACAATCTCTGCCAACGGAGAAGTTTCCAGCATCCTTTGGTCTTAAGTTGTTTGAAAGGAAAAACCTTTGACACTGCAGTTCTTTCCACCCCTCACCCCCGCACAACCCCTGGCAGTCTCGGGGTGAATTAATGGTGATAAATAAAGCCTAGCTCTCATCCAGTGCTTTCCACACACAAATCTCGGGGGGCTTGGCAAAGGAGAGAAGGTAGCATTAGCCTCAGGTCACAGATGGAGAAACTGAGTCACATTTCGGACTTGCCCCAGCTCACCCCACAGACAATTGTTAGCTTCAGGTGCGGGTTCAGAATTAGATTTAACGTGGGGATTTTCAAAGGTGCCTAATAAGAGAACAAGGTGCTGAAATCAGTGGGACTTGTGCACCTAACTCACCTAGGCTCTTTTAGAAAGCCCCAGCATAAACACACAGGCCAAGGTTCGGGTGCCTGTCCCTGGGCTCCTGAATCCTTTAGGTGGCTAAATGAGCGGCTTCTCCACGGCTCCTGCCGAAGTTGTGCCGGCCCTGAGGAGCGGCCGGGGGCGCAGCGCTTTTAAAAGTCACCCCGTTTAATGAGGTGCCAAAGGGGTTCCTGGGAGCCTCCTTTAGTCACTCGAATACGAAATATGCGCAGCCCCAGAGACGGTAAAACATCCCGGGTACGTACCGGGTTCCACCGTGAGCCGGGTCCCGCTGCCGAAGAGAAGAGCTGTGGTAGCACGGTTACAGGCGGCAGTACAAAAACGGTTCGCCGCCCCAGAGAGCCCCCGTCGTGCGCTCTCCTAGCTGCACGAACGCACCTTTGCTAGAGACCCCCAGGGCCGCGCTGCTTTCTTATCGCAGAGCACCTCGCAGGCGTTTTCTGAGCTGCACTAGCAAAGGGCTGAGCGGCAGGCCAGCTGCTGGTACAACCGCATTGGGACCCATTCTTGGGGGTGAGGTGGGGGTGCAAGTTGGCATAGGTGTGTGTCAACGAGACCAAGCGGGACTAATGCTGAGCTCTTGGGTGCATACAAGGGGGGCTAGAAATTTTATTTTAATCTCTGCTGGAATCCTGTGCCCAGCCCTGGTGCTCACAATTCAAGACACAGGTTGATGCATCGGAGAGGGTTCAGAGAAGAACGAGGAGACTGATTAAAGGATTAGAAAACCTGTTGATAGTGATAGCATCTTGGCGCTCAACCTGTTTATCTTAACAAAGAGCTGGCTAAGGTGTGATTTGATCGCAGTTTATAGGTGTCTACATAGGAAACAAATAGTTGATAATGGGCTTTTCAATGTAGCAGAAAGCAGTTTAACAGGATCCAATGGCTGGAAATTGAACCTAGATAAATTCAGACTGGAAATATGGGGTATATTTTAACTCTGAGGGTAATTAACCAGTGGAATAGTTTACCAAGGGATTTTCCAGCGCGGGCAATTGTTAAATCAAGATGGGATGTTTCTGTGGGAATTATTTTGGGGAAGTTTCATGGGCCGGTGATCACCGGAGGGCAGATTAAATGATCGCAGTGGTCCCTTCTGGACTTGTAATCTGAGGTTTTGTAAAATCAACAGCGCTTTGGCAAATTAACCACCCCAGATTCTCACCCAATTGACTTCTCTGGAGTTATGTCAGTTTACATCAACTGCTGATCTGGCCCAGGGTCTGGGGATCTGGTCCAACTGACTTCAAATGAGCTACATCCATTTACACCAGGTGAGCATTTGGCCTCACTGATTTCTCTTGATTGACACCAGCTGGGGATCTGGCCTGTCTGATTGTAATGAAGCCAGACTAGCAGATATTTTCATGCTAGGAATTCACTTTACTGGGTTCTAAAAGCAAGAAGGACACAAATGGAAGCCATGTTTTCTAGATTCACTATTGAAAGCAACTGCTTGTAGCTCTCACCTCAAGGCAATGTTTTATCATTTCTTTTAACAGTGTTCTAAAAAAAATCAGTATGAACAAAAATTGTTTTAAAATGCAAAAATTCACACAGAGTATTAGGCTTTTCCCTATATCCAATTATTCCTTATCCCACCTCATCCAACAACGTTTTAAATACACAGCACTATGTCTAACTGAACACCTTCTGTGCTAGGGTCATGGAGGAGAGGCTTTTCAAAAGTGCCAAAGGAACCATGCTCCTATCTTCTTTCAGCATTTTTTGGAACTCTGCTTCCTTTTTGGAGCATGCAAAAGGTTAAAAACATATAACGTTGCATATGGAATTTGGACACCCAAATCATTTTCATGGGAATTGGGTTTTCAAGGGTAACATTTTCAAAAGCCATCCACAATCTAGATTTGTAAAGGTATTTACGTTAATTTAGGCTGGTTTTAAAGATATTTCAAGATGCAGAGAGGCACATAGCGGGGATTTCAAATGTTCTGAGATGCATTGATTGAGGTGCTTTTGAAAAATCTTACTTGGCACCTTTCAATAGTCTTAGTCACCTAAATACACTTAAATCTAGACTTTAGGAGCTGAAGCTTCATTTAAAGTCTATGTCACTGACTGAAGACCATTAAGTGTCTATCTGATTTTAATGGAAATTAGGCACATAAGGCCTTTGAGCATCTAAGCCTTGGCTGCTTTTGAAAATTTTACCCTTAATCAACCAAGGATTGTCCTGCCGTCAGTTTCTATACAGAGCTGGATATTTCTGAACAATGAAATCAACCTTTCTGCCACTATACCCTTCCCCAAAAGCTCAAAAATACATCTGATAAATACTTACTTGGTTCAACTCTCAGCTGAGTGCCTGTCCCAAAGACCAAGGGCCATATGTTAACACACTTCAAACAGTCCCTACAAAAACTTACTTGTTCCTGATCTCTCAGAGGAATTCTGGAGCTTCATGAACTGACTCTCAGAACCCAAATCTTTTCCCTTTAAGTTACAGCCCCACTTCCCAAAACAAAAGCCAACAACGACTTCATCCAATTTCTTCAGTTTACACCCAAGAAACTCCAGACAAAGAAATTCCACAACCAGCTGTGAAGTTGTCCCATTGATCCACCCCATATTTCAACCCTCTTTGAAAACTTTAATTACTTTTCTTAAAAAAAAAACCCTTAAATTTCCTGGTGACATTTTCACAATCATCCAGACAATTTGGACATCTAATTCCCATTCACTGGGAAGGAACTTGGACATCCCACTTGCTTATGGAGTTTTCAAAACTTCACCCTGAGGTTATTAAGCCATTACTTTGGGAACATGAAAGAAACAAATGTGTCTTTTTGTGAATAAATTACTTACTTGGTTCCACAGTCACTTTGGTGCCTTTCCCAAAAATCAGTTTCTCATAGTCCACAGAGTTAGAGAGCTATCGCAAAACCTCCCTAAAGCATCAGCATTGAACCCTGAGGCCTATGTTCTGAACTGACCTGAAACCGTGCAAATCCACGGAACTTTAGGGGCACTGAGGCATTTTTACACCAAATCTGGCTCCAATTACCAGATCCTGAGCTAGTGTATGTTGGTGTAACTCCATTGACTTCAGTAGAGCTGCAGCACTGTATATGGGCTACAGATCCAGACCACTGGCTTCACTGCGGCTATGCAGATATTCACCAGTTAGGGATGGGGTCCACTTACTCCAACAGAGCCACCTCCAATTTACACCAGGGAGGGATCTGACCTTTTGGCTCCAGTGGAGTGATGCTGATTTACACAAGTTTGGAATCTGTACTATTGGATCCAATGGAGCTGTGCAGTGCATCTGAGCATCCAAAGCTGAGTCTTTAGCTGGCAAGAAAATCCCCTGAAACCCCAGAAAGCAAAATCATTTCTTTGTGGGACCAGGTACCAATGTTCCTTCTAGTGTAATTTTAAGCATACAAAGCTTTGTACTTACTTGGTTCTACTTTGACAGTGGTCCCTTTTCCGAAGATGAGTTTATCTGTATCCACATTGTTTGTAGCCTGCTGAAGAATAGGTCTCTACATAAGCTGCATGGACACACCAAGAGAGAGGACTAAAATCAGAACTTAATCCTTACAAAACACGTTATCCAGAGCCATGAAGTGTGTACCATGTCCTATTTCTGCCAAAAATTAGGAAAACTCATTCTGTAGCTGAACGATTACAAAGATTTTATTCCAGAAGATGCTTTTGAGCTAAACCTTCTTTCCAGCTCCTGGGATATTGCTCAAACTGTTTCTTGGGGTTAACGTGGAAATAGGGAGAAAAAGAATAAAAAGTACTGTAGTTACCTCCTCTGAAATTTCTGTTTAGTGTATTTTTCCCCACAAAATATTGCTTTTCTTGCGTCTGCAGGTTTTTGTACAGCACTCTATGGAGTTTGTGTCACTGTGGTCGTATATCCCCCCAACACAGTGCTACACCTCATTACAAAAAATACCTCTTCTTTCTTACTGTACAGAGCTGTGAGACTGCATGCAGCCATGTGACTTCTCGAGAGACTGTTCCAAGGAAATGAAAGTGGTTGCTTACCACAGTTTCATTCCAACCTCAGCAACATGAAGACAAGGCCAAGATACTCAAACTTGGGGGAAGCCCAAAGCTTGTGTTCTCAAGACTGGCACTTTCAAAGGAGCCTAAGGAAGTTAGACATAGAGGCTGAGATTTTCAAAGCTACTTAAGGTATTTGGAGACAGATTAACAAAGGTATTTAGACGCCTAGTAGGATTTTTAAAAGGAGCTAAGTAGTTTAGGAGCCTAACTCTCATTGGAATCCATGGGAGATAGGATTATGGGCCAAATTTGTAAAGGTATTTAGGTACCTGGTGAGATTTTCAAAAGCATCTAAGTGCCTGAAGCACATTGATTTTCAATGGGAATTACCCACATGGAGGGGGAGTTATGATGTCAGTGTAGTAGGACACTTACATCAGCAGCAGCAAGGCTGCAGCGTGGACACTGACAAAATTAGGTTGCCATAAGCTGCCTATGTTGACCTAACTCTGTAGTGTAGGCCAAGCCTCAGGCTCCCAAGTCCAAAAATGACTTTTGAAGATGGGACTTCAGCTGCTGACTCACTCAAGTACTATTGAAAATTGTACCCCATGCAAATATAAAAGCCTAGATTTACCCCATCATCGTTAAAAGCCTCAGCCATAACTTTCACAGAATCCACTGGCAGAGTGCAGATAGTTGGGAAATGTCCCCCAGACCCTACTCCACATCCCAAAAAAACCCAATTTTTTTAAAGTTACAAAATTAACTTTTCAATTAAAATATCAAAAAAATTGAATATTTTTCCCCCACCAAAACCCAAACATTTTCACTCAGAAATTCAGATGTGGGGCCTGCTGGGAGTTGTAGTTTGGCTGCTTCATGCTCCCTTTCTCTAAGGGACTACGTGATTGGACTACATCACCCAAGATGCTCTATGACCCCCCTCATGGTGAAGGGATGTGGTTGCATCATGGGAGTCCCTGCCCTGATGCATCATGGGGAATGTAGTCTTCTGGGGAGCCCAGTCCATAGAAGGGAATGGACACATGAAAAAACTAAATTACAACTCATATAAGGCACAAAGACAGCATATCTAAATAGAAATATTTTGTTTTCATGCAAAATATTTCACTTTCACTGAAATATTTCACTTTGGGGAGCATTTCCATTTTTGATGAAAAAATTAATTTAATCAAAAACCCAGTTTTCTATCACAAAAGCGTTTGGTTGGAATATTTTCTAACAGTCTTACTACAGTGGCATAAGTCTTCATATTAGCTATTTTAAACCCTGAGCCAGCAAATATTTGTGTACGTGCTTAGGGTTAGGGTTTGGAGGACAGGATTAAAATTCAAAATGATCTGGACAAACTGGAGAAATGGTCTGTCACGGACTCCCAGGTCGTGCCCACTCTTGGCACCGTACAGTCCCTGGGGTGAACCCCCTTCAGTGAGACAGCCCTTCTTGGGGTCCACTCTCTCTTAGGGATTAAGCTCCTCCACCTCCTGGAACTACACCTCTCCGAGCCTTAGCACACCTCTCTCTCTCTGTGAGTCCCCTCAGGAAGTCAATTTGCTCTGGGCCCCTGGGATCTCCACTCCCAGAGGGAATAATACACCGCCTGTTCTCTAGACCGAAGCGACTCTCAGGCAATATAAAACAGGAGGGTTTATTGAGCATCTGAACACAGCACAGGAAACTCTCAGGGCCCTCAGGTCTGGCCGCTCTCTGCCCAGAATATTCAAGTCTCCCCTGCATCCAGGGGGGCTCTGCCTGCTTCCTCCCTCCAGTCCCCAGACCCCCTTTTTCCCAGATGGGCATCTGATATCACCTCCCCCAAATCCTGCCTCTGTCCATTGTCTTTTATCCAGGTAAACAGGATTCCTTGGGCACTCTCTCCTCTCTTCCATCCTCTGGATGGAACTGGCTGTGGCCTTCTCTTCTCAGCCCATTGTACGCCCACTGGCCAGAACTGGATGTGACGCCTGAGCTAGGCCTCCTGGTCACCAGTCACTGGGGGTCTCCATTCTCCAGGCCATTGGCTTGGGTCCCAAGTTCCATCACCGGTCCTGTGTAATAACACACTCCCTCTCCCATCACTTTGTTAAACCAGTAACACCCAGGGAAACTGAGTCCCACCCCCTCTGCATGCAAACCACTGGAAAAACCAAGGAGAAACCCAGAACCGCCTCCCAACACACACACTTGTCACATGGTCTCAGGTAAATAGGCTGAAATTCAATACGAACAAATGCAAAGTGCTCCATCTAGGAAGTAACAATCAGTTGCACACATACAAAATGGGAAATGATGTCCTAGGAAGGAATACTATGGAAAGGGATCTGGGGGTCATAGTGGATCACAAGCTAAATATGAGTCAACAGTGTAACAGTGTTGCAAAAAAAGCGAACATCATTCTGGGAGGTATTAGCAGGAGGGTGGTAAGCAAGACACGAGAAGTAATTCTTCCACTCTACTCCACTCTGATTAGGAGTAGAGGGGAAGAATTACTGGAGTATTGTGTCCAGTTCTGGGCACCACATTTCAGGAAGGATGTGGACAAATTGGAGAGAGCCCAGAGAAGAGCAACAAAAATTATTAAAATCTAGAAAGGATGACTTATCAGGGAAGATTGAAAAAAATGGGTTTGTTTAGTCTGGAAAAGAAAGGACTAAGGGGGACATGACAACAGTTTTCAAGTATGTAAAAGTTTGTTACAAGGAGGAGGGGAAAAAAGTCTTAAACTCTAAGGATAGGACAAGAAGCAATGGGCTTCAATTGCAGCAAGGGAGGTTTAGGTTGGACATTAGGAAAAACTTTGTAACTGTCAGGGTGGATAAGCACTGAAACAAATTGCCCAGGGAGGTTTGGGGATTTTTATGAGCAGATAGGACAAACCCTGTCAGGGATGGTCTAGATAATACTCAGTCCTGCCACAAATGCCGGGGACAGGACTAGAAGACCTCTTGAGGTCCCTTCCAGTTCAACGATTCTATGAATATTTTTTAAAGTGGTGCCAACCCCATCTTCTGGGACTTTAAAAATTAGGCCTGGATAAAAATACTAGCCAAAGCCTTAGTCCTCCCTTGTAGCCCAGAGAGATGGGTTAGATGAAACAATATATTTCCATCTCTGAAGTATTATAATGTATCAATTCCCAAACACCCCCCCGTGTGACCATTCTTGGGACTCCAGAGGATGTGAGTCACCTTGTTGCCACCTGCCTTCAGCGTGGGGGTCCTGATCACTCACCTTGCCTGGTCCTGGCAGAGTGTCAGTTCCTGAAGAAAACCAGCCTCTCCTCTAGACTATCCCAGCTGTGCCTTTGCCCTGCAGGTTGACAATAGTTTCACCCCGGCCCCCAAGTCCCTTGAAATGTGTCTCTTTCTGGTGTTCAGCCCCTGATCCTTGGATACTCACAGAAAGCCCTGATCCTCTTCCCAAAGGAGCAGCGTACCCCCATTTACCAGTTGTACCTTAGAGCACTGGCCCCGTACCACACACAGCACCTGAGTTGGATGCTGGTAAAACAAACAAAAATGTATTTAAGAAAGAATAGAGACTGAAATAGAAATGAGTGTGATGGATGGCTACGTGCAAAACAAAACCATAAAATGTGAACTAGGGCCTCCCTTTCTGAAGAGTTCCCTTCCCTGGCTAACCAAGTGGACTCTCTCCCCAAAAGTCAGTGTTTTGCAGCGCTTACTGTTGTCAGAAGCTACCGGTGTGGTGCTCTGCTCTTGTTCGATGATGGTTATCAGTCGGCTGCGTGCGTGTTCCCTCTGTGTGCTGCCTCAGCACTGCGCAGATCGCTGACACAGCAGACCCAAGAGAACCCCCAAAAGACCACAGAGTCTAGTAAGGTAAGAAGGCACCCAGGCCGGGTTTATTGCTAAATGAAGCACAGTGATAGTTTCCGGTAGACTCTACGGGACATACTACGAATTTGTGCCCCCTGACAATGGACTCAGCTCAGTCAGAAGCAGGCTCGCTAATGCCCCCTAGGCTGGCCAAAGACACTGCCCCAGGGCTGTTATTCTTATACACAGGTACAAACAAGTTACACATCACTCCTGACACACTGAGGTGCATCCCCTCTACGTAGTAAGTTGCTGCCTCTCACCTTGTACAAGTTGGTTCGATCAAAACAACTCTATCCATCATGTTACCCTTTTGTCCCTGACTTTTGGATGGGTCAGCCTGTTCCACACATTCTGTGTGGAATGTGCCAGTGTTCTGGTATCTCTTAGATCTATGTACTTTTGCAACATCAGCCCTTTCCTTGCCAACTTCTGTGAGCAGTACCTGCCTCTAGCTCACAGCTTAACTTTGCTTTATGTTAGCAAAGTCTTGACCATTACTTTAGCTCAGGCCTTAGGCCTCATACTGGGCCTCTGATACAAAGGTTTATGTTTCAGGGCCTCATCCTACTACGCTTACTAGTCCCCAGTCTTGCATCAGCATAGATCCTCAACAGTGGGTACAGAGCGTCTTTCTCTGCCCTGTGATCTCCTGAATGGATCTCTTGTTGTTTATTCACAGACAGGGCCCTGCCCTCACCTCATCGCTTTCACCTCTCACTCTCAAGCCAGTTTTATGTTTACAATTTGGCTTTGAGGGTTGTCCATTGACTTTTCTGGGTTGCCACAAAGTAGACAATTGAGCAATTACAAAAATGGCTAGCCAGGGAGGGGTGTAAATTTTTGCCCGCTTGAATGTCCCTTCACCAAGACACAGGATTTCCTGGGGACTTACTTTCCCTCAAGACCATAAAGGCATGATTTTCAATATAGTTACATTATTCCCTAAACAGAACCCATAACACATCTCACCATGACTATGGATAGTTATAATTTACAAGCTTTCATGCTCAAATGCTACCATTTATGGAAAAATGCTGTGAAAGCGATGTATTAGGTGTAGTGAATGTGTCCGGTCTGAGACTAGTTGCCTGTAAAGAACAGGTAACTCTTTGCAGTTTTGGCCCCGTGTCACACCGTTATCTAGTTAGCTAACGAGCTCTCTCACAGAGATCATAGTGATCATGTTATTCACCACAACACAGCAAGGTCCCCCTGGGATTTCTGTGAGTACTCTTCCTTCTTTAACTAAGGGAACCTTTGCATGGAGTCTGTTGGGGGATTGTTCATTTTGTTCCATTTTTTTTGATTGGTTGGTTGGTTTGGTTTGGCTTTGGGGAGATTGGAAGGGGTTGTTTTGTGGGGTTTTTATTTATTTATTTATGTATTTATCACTTTCTGTTCTTTTTTGTTTGTTTTTTCTGTTTGTTTTTTATTGTGGGGCTTGTCGTTGTGGCTGTCACTCTGGTCCTGGTGTAAAAGGTTTATTAACGAAGGGATTGTGACATGAAGTAAGAGTCATCACAATGGGGTAATCAGAACCCCTCTTGAAGTTTGCTTCCCCGCCTGATCCTCCTTCCCCAGGATTGCCGTCTTAACTATAATAAGTGGAACAAACTGTGCATGAATGTATCACTTTCTGTGGTTTAGATTAAAAGCACCTACCCTTTCATTATCTTTTTAACTTCCTTCCTTTGCAGCATCTAACAATACAGCACGTTCCACCTTCAGAAACTACCTCGGTTGGTTTATGTACAATAACTCAGTTATCTTCAATCACTGTGGTACGTAGTATACACAGTGATAAACAGCGCTACAAAAACCTGTCTCACTTCTCTCTACCACTACATCACACATTCATGCATTCTCAAACACCAGGTTTACCACCCCACCCCCAGTCAGTAATTCCCCTGCCAAAATATTGTGCTTATAAACTGAAAACAGAGGTTTCATCATTACTTTTTTTGAAAGATTGAGCCTGACTCCCCAGCACGTGTAAATCAGCATCACTCCATTCAGGTCAGTGGATCCCTGACAATTTACATTTCCTTAGTTATTTTTAAGAGGCATTTATAGAGAACTAGGCTGGGATTTTCAAAGGAGAGTAGGGGATTTAAACACCCAAATTACATTGACTTTCAATGAAAGGTTTGTCGACAACTTCCTTTAGCTGCTTTGGAAGTCTAACCCTCAATATACTGTGAATTTTCTTTAAATTCATCTTTTCTCTCTCTCTCTCCAAACATAGGCACCTTTTGAAAGGTAGGGACCCAGACCTTATTGAAATCCTTTAACAATCTTAATATGGCGCTCAAGTTTTCAAAGTTGCCATAGACCATAGGGAGACATAAAACAAACTTTTACCAGCACTCTTCTAGGGCAGCACAGAGAATGAGTCTGTGACTCAGAAAGTCTTTAGAGAGTTTAAAAGTCAAAAATGTGGTTATTTGTTTATAATAAAATAATAATAATACTATAACATACAATTAATAGTAAAACCTACCTCTTATATAATGCCTTTTCTTGTGTAGATCTCAAAATTATTTAACAGGAGGTCAATATGTCATACCCATTTTACAGATGGGGAAACTGAGAAACAGATAAGGACATGACTCTTGCTGGGTTAGTGGTTATTTGTTTGATTAATTATTTGCTTGGTGATGGAGTGCTTGTCTCATTGATCAATTGGGACACTATCTGGCTGTTCATTCACTCTTTTATTTCATTAGTTACATGGTAAGGGGTGTCATGCTGTCTGCAGTGACTCACAATCATGAGTACCCCACTCGGCACAGACTCTCAGAAGCAGGGAGGCAACTGACTTATGGTATATTCCATAACTAGATTTCACCAACCCAGTAGTACATGTGAACACCTGAAGTACAACAATAATGGAGTGGCAGACAGTCACAGAATATCAGGGTTGGAAGGTACCTCAGGAGATCATTTAGTCCAACACCTTGCTCAAAGCAGGGCAAATCCCCACTTAAATCATCCAACAAATTTTTTTTTGTCTCATACATCTAAATGGCCCCCTTAACTCATGGCCCCCCAACTCATAACTTTGGGTTTAACAGGCCAATGCTCAAACCACTAAGCTATCCCACTCCAGTCACTCTTACACACTGTCAAGCTGGACTATGTGATCAATGATCACAAATAGCAGAAATAATAAAACTTCAGGTTATACCCAGTCCCAGAGACTGATCACTCAGTCGGGTTGATTTGCTTCCTAGATCTCATACCGAAGACAAAGCTAGACACCAGTTTTATAGTAAACTAACTAAAGGTGTATTAGCTCAGAGAAAGGAATGAGAGTTACTGAGCTGTTAAAGCCAATAAAAAATATATGGACAGGTGAGTCATGATCTATGATTCCAATGGTAGCAGAGATGTAGTGATAGGCCAGTTTCTCAGAAATCTCTCGGGGCTACCAGAATAACTCTGGCAGTCTCCATCTTCTTGTTAGAATCCAAACAGTCCAGAGGTGAAGAATTTTTCCTTGTGTCCAAACTTACAGCTTCTTCTCACAGAATACAAGCTGACGGGGGTGACCACACAGGTGAGCTCTTTCTTGGAAAGCAGTGTCTGTATTTAGAGTCTTTGAATTCCAGTCTCCACATACAAATGACCCCTTGCTTCCAAATTAGTACTTTCCTGTTAGAGTTCTTCATTTGCAGTCCACAAGGCTTCTTTCTCATTTGGTGACTTATTTAATCACTGGGGTATACACACTGTAAATGTTTGCTGATACAAATACTTGAAAACAATGCATGCAACATCCAATTAGCTTTCATGACATTTAAACACCAAATACATTATAACATATGTAACAATCGCTTTGATTTGTACTAGTACACAGGTGAAGTAGATGGACTTCCAACTGTGAGTTTCTAAGTGTGCGGTAGGGTTTGGGATTTTGGCCTGGTCTGCCAACGTCACAGAGGTATTTTCTTTGTGTTTCATTGGTACATTATTCTTTTCACCATCTGGTTCCTTGCTTGATTTGCTGCTTGGTTTCTTATTTGTTTAGCTGATTTGGGTGGGGTTATATGTTTGGTGGTTTAATTTATTTTGATTGCTCACTTTAGTGGGTCATTTGTTTGGTGGTTTATCTGGTTGGCTTGGTGGCTGATGTTTAGGTTGCTGGTTTGCTGGGTTGTATTACATTATGATTTATTATTGTTGCTATTGTTAAAGACATTGTATTGCTCTCGATGTTGCCAATTACATTGTTATGGCTGAAGTGACAGAGTCCTGTGGCACCTTAAAAACTAACTAAAGTTTTAGAGCATAAGCTTTCGTGGGCTAATACCCACTTCGTTGGAGGCATGCATCCGACGAAGTGGGTATTAACCCACGAAAGCTTATGCTCTAATACTTTAGTTAGTCTTTAAGGTGCCACAGGACTCTTTGTCACTTCTGCAATTCCAGACTAACAGGGCTACCCCTCTGATTGTTATGGCTGTTGTTGATACTGGTATTTTTATCTCCATTGCTATTGTTATTGTAACACAGTGCTGTTGATATTGTATGTGTTTATACAACATTATTAAATTATTCTTTCCTTTTTATTTACTGGATTTGTTTCACTTTTGTCCTTTTTCATAAATTAAGGGGATAAAATCACCCCGCCACAACAATCTCTCTCCAGACTGTCTTTAAATCCCTTCCAGTGAAAAGAGGAAGTTCTGCAGATTTTCTCGCCTCTAACTGCACACAACCCTCTTCCCCGACTCCCAACCCCAACAGAGCAGTTGATGTTTGGCTGGGCTGGCCACACACCTGGGACTTGCCTGGAGAGCACTTTCCCACGCTGCGTGTTGTGGTTTGGTTTGGAGAACTGAGGGACTGTGTCTGTCTGGGCCACCCTTCCCACAAAACCGCAAGCCTTTTCATTTCTCTGAAACTGCAGGGAAAGCTGCTGTCGATTAACAACTGCAGTGTCGCCACCATTGCGGTGCTGACCGGTCTTTGCAAAATCTGCTCTTTTATTTTTGCTGCAGGATGAAAACTTGGCAGGAGGCGCTCACGTACCGTGATGATACGTGTGGTAGGAGAGAAAGACAGAGAGAGTTTCTGTGTTTGAGCGTTAAAAGAGACAGAGACGGAGATCCAGTGTAAGAGTTCAGGTAGCATTCAGAAGGGAATCTCAGTGTTAGATTTATCTGAACCCTGCCCCTCTAAGGATCGAGGGTCTGCTAAGGAAATCAAGGGGGCTCTGAGGGGGCTCAGCAGCTATGGGGCTGGTGCAACTCATTTGTTTGTGGATAATAAGTCGAATAAAACTCCCATTTTAAAGCTCCCTTTGCTCTGAGCATGGAACGTTTCCAGGTGGTTTCTTCTCTAATCTCTTTAATCCCACTTCTGCCTTTATGACCCTCTGGCGTGAAGCCCACCTCAGACACTCTGCAGCTCCTCACGCCCCTCAGAGGTCTCCTTCCTATTTTTGCCTCACTCCTGCTTCGTGCCCAGTCACTGTGTCTCCTCTCCTCTGGCACAGCGATACGTGGCACTGTCTGCACTTGTCAGCCACCTCAGCTGGAAATAAAACTGGTTCTTGGACGTGTCCCTGGAGATCACTGTTCGGCTCTGAAATGATGGGGCATAGGCACTATTCCCCCTATAATCTATCAGCCCCATCCACTCCATTCCCTGCCCGGGACGCTGCTGGAACCAATACCAGAAGGTCCATCCATCCGTGATGTAGGAACCATAGACAGCACAGTTCAGCCTCAGAGTCTCTGAGGGCCGCACCACTGCTGGGCCAAACTCCACCAGTCTAAACGGAGGAAGGTCACCTAGAAAAATGGAGAAGGGGTGCAAAATTAATAGACCTACCCTGCCAGATTGGGTCCCCCACACACACACCCTGCAAGTGCATCCACTGTAAACAACTCACACAACACCGGGGTGGCCAGAAAACTCAGAAGAAGCAAAGATACTCCCATGTCTCGCACCAGAGAGCAGCACCAAGTGACCACCTGAGCTTCTGGGTGGAGAAAATGTCTGCAGAACAGGGAGCTTCTAGACAGGAAATCCGGGGTGGCGGTTGGTCCTAGAAGGTTCAGCCAGAGGGGGGAAAAGCTCACAGGAAGCGTCTGCGCCTTGCCTGTGTCTATTACACTTTTGTGTGTCTCTATGTGCTTCAAGGCACCCACATTCAACCTCAGGTAGCTACAGTGCCATAAAAATCATAAGTGCTTGTTTCAACTACGATTTTACGGTAGTTATGTTGCACGCGCGCGCACACACACACACACAGCGAGAGAGAGAGAGAGAGAGAGAGAGAGAGAGAGAGATGAAGTCGGCCTACACAACATCTTTGCAACAGGGATGTTAAAAATGGACTCGTTAGTGAATACTCTACATTTGCCCAAAAGGAAGGTTGGAAACTACTGTTACTCTCAGCTTTACTGAAAGGAAAGATTGATGATGGGGGTTTCTTTCCAGATGGGAGACTGAGACACCAAGAACCCCATTCTCATCCCAGAAAAGCAGCATAACACAACTCACGCACATTCCCGCAATGTGGCTTTGTCCCTGCCTAGTGGCTACAGCATGCGACGAGGTTTGTGAGGGAGGTTTTGAAACAAAGATTTTAAGCTGTTTGCGAACAGACTTGGAGAAATTCATTTTTATATATAATTTCCAGCGATACTATCAATGTTTAATGTTTGTTTAAGCATATTTCTATATCAGTTTACATTTTTCAGTTTACAGTTGTACAAAATTACGGGGTTTAAGTCTTTTTATCTATTTAAAGGTTCACAGATGTGGGACAATATGAGGTTCAGACATTAACTATTTAATGGCAGTAAAATAAATGTTGCAATTCAAAAAGTTAACACTTTATAACCATTAAAACACAAATGGTCAAAATCTCATGTCAAAATCTACAGAATCAATAGCCTTAAAGAAAACGCCAATAAATTCTCAACTGCTCTTTTCATGACTTTGAAAACCTGAACGCCCCCCGCCCCCGACTCTCCCCAGCCAACTCTTCTCCAACGTTTGTCTGTAAGGCTGAGATGGGAGGGCGGAGGGGGAGGGGTGGCTGCCTGTGGGTGGGCTGATGGTTCACTGTGAGACGTGGGAGTGGGTGGGCGTGTGTTACACTCATGCTCTGTAACTGTCTCCAGTAATAGGTGGCGGTGTCTCTAGGTGTTTAGGGAGCCCAGCTGCAGGGAGACCCGGGTCTCGGAGGGGTCTCTGGAAATCCTCCTTGTGTTTTGGGGAAGCGGAGCGTGTTTCCCCATGACAGTTCATCGTTCCGGTCCACTCGGCACCTTGGCCAGGAAAATCTGGTCTGCGGGGATGTCCCGCAGAGGTCTCATGTCAGTGTGAGGGGCTCTGAGACCTTCCCCACGCCAGGGAAAAGACGCCTCCAAACTGGGGCAGGAGGTTCCCGAGAAATAATGTAACTGTCCCTGCTCCGGGGAGCCAAGGATCTGGCCCCAGACACAAAGACTCCTTCGCCGAAATACTCTCACGGAGATAGGAATCAACACAGCTCCTCTCACACACGTGAAAACATCATCACAACTCCTGTGTCCCACCAGGAAAATTGACACGCAACCCCCCGCCCCCCTCACACACACACACACACACCCATGCGGCCAGAGCTAGCACAGCCAGGAAATAGCTGGTCATTTTGTCAGCGGGGCCCCCCAGAACCTCAGCTCCCCCGATCAGCTGCGGAGCGGACAGGAGAGTCTGGTACAATCTCACGTCCGGATTGCTGGTTTCCAAAACTGCCGGACTCTAGCACCAAAGTCTCTCTCCTCCCCATTTACAGGCGCAGGTGTTTCCTCTTTCTCTGCTTCTCTCCACATTCGTGGTGGCCTCTCACAAAGCGTCTCCTTCGAGTGACAGCGGAAGGGGGCGAACCGCAGGGGAGAGTCAGGTGCCTTCTTCCCGGGAGGCGAAGCGTGTGGCCGGCCCCCTTTTTGTCCCAGGCCCCTTGTCTCCGTGTCACTGTGTTTGTCTGGTGCAGTAATAGGTGCCGGTGTCCGCAGCTGTCAGAGAGCGGAGCTGCAGGGAGACCTGGTTCCTGGCGGTGTCTGCGGAGATGGTGACTCGGCCTTGGAGAGACGGGGCATAGCCTGTCTGCCCGCTGTTATACGGATAAACATATCCCATGGATTCCAGCCCTGCTCCAGGCGGCTGACGGACCCAGTACCACGCGTAATCCTGAGAAGTGATGGAGACCCCGGAGACAGCGCAGGTCAGTGTGAGGGGCTCGGAGACTTTGCCCACCCCGGGGCCGGAGGCCACCAGCTGCACCTGGGAAAAGGCACCTAGAAACAAGGATGGGAGAGTCCAAAATAATCCTTGAATGCGATGTCCAGAAAGCAAAGGCTCCCTCTGCCTCTCCCCTGATCACAGCCACACACACAGAGAAATGCAAACGGTCACACACACAGAGACACACAGAGACTCACACGGCGCCAAGGCCAGCGCGAGGAAGACACATTGGATCATTTGGAGGGTCTCAAAAGTCTCCTGTTCAGCCGGACCCAGCGGAGCTCGGACAGCTCGGGCGAGTCGGCTGAAGTCTGAGCCTCGCGCTCCAAACCTCCGCCGGCACCTGGAACAAATTCTAGCTCCTACTCGGACACGGAAATGAGCCGCAGACACAGAAAGTTTCTCGCTCTGGGATGCGTAGGGCTCGGTACTAACCCGACATAAATAGTCCGGCAGCCCTCTAGCGGTCTCCGTGTCTTCTCCGGCAGGAGCCTGCAGAACCTGCCAGAGCAACAGTGGAGGGAAGTGGCCGGACGCTCTATGGCTTCATCTAGAACTCAGCTCCCAGCGTGCGGTTCCCCCTGCTCTGAATGATGTACAAAGAGCAACAGACGCAGCGCACGGCCGCACCGGGTCAGTCCAAAGGTCCATCCAGCCCAGTGTCCTGTCTTCCAACAGTGACCAATGCCAGGTGTCCCAGAGGAAATGAACACATCAGGGAATTATCAAGTGATCCATCTTCCCTCACCCATTCCCAGCTTCTGGCAAACAGAGACCAGGGACACCATCCCTGCCCATCCTGGCTAATGGCCATTGCTGGACCTGTCCTCCAGGAACTTCTCTAGTTCTTTTTTGAACCCCGGTACAGTCTTGGCCTCCACAACATCCTCTGGCAAAGAGTTCCGCAGGTGGACTGTGCGTTGCGTGTGGGAGCGGGGGAGTTCCTTTTGTGTGTTTTAAACCTGCTGCCTATTAATTTCAATAGGTGACCCCTAGTTTTTATGCTATGAGAAGGAGTAAATAACAATTCCCTATTTACTTTCTCCATATTTGCGCGGGACCTTTCCTTCTCACACACATTAACTCTGTTTGTGTCTCTTTCTCTTTTCCCTGCACACCCTGCTGGTGATCTTAGTTGGGATTTTCAAAGTTGCCTAAGGGAGTTAGGCACTCAAATCCCAATAAAACCCCAAAGGGATTCAGGCTCCTAGCTCATTTCACTCCTTTGAAATCCCAGTCCCCCTCCTTCTCTGTTCCCCACCAATTCTTCATCTGTCACTGACCCCTAGACACCGGAGAGGTTGAAAATTTGCAGTTTCCTTGACTCTTCAAAGCAGCAGACTTTCAGAGGGGTTTTTTTTACGGTAAAAACTGATTTACACTCAGTCTATGTTTGTTCCCTGTTTTGTATCTGGAGCTTTTAAATAAATTATGTGCCCTGTGACGGAGTAGGAATGTGCTTAATGGTTCCTCTGACTATTGTGTGAAGGTGTCCATACCTGAAGCTGTAACTTGACTCAGGTGGGGGGAAGAGGTCACCTCAACTAGCCCGGGAAAGAGACAAAAGAAAAGCAAGGGAGGGGCTGGGGGGTGAGTTTCACTCTGGGTCTGGCTGGGAGCAGGGAGTGAGCTAAACGCCGCGGGTGCCTGGCAGTCTGCCCCCCCCCCCCAAATGGATCCAGGGGAAGGATCGCATTCGCTCTACTTAGAAGATCTGTCTCAGATCACCTGTCATCTAATAAACCTCTGTTTTACTGGCTGGCTGAGAGTCACGTCTGACTGTGGAGTTGGGGTGCAGACCCACGGGCTTCCCCTGGACCCTGCCTGGCTGGGCTCGCTGGGGGAAGTGCATGGAGGGGCAGAAGGTGCTGCATGCTCCGAGGTCAGACCCAGGAAGGTGGAAGCTGTGAAGCTCCTCGCCCTGGAGACAGGCTGTTTACGGAGAGGAAGTTTCCCCCAACCAGAGTCCTGACTGGCTTCATAGGGAGCGGTTCCAGAGCATCGCCCCGGGGAATCCCTGACATACCCCTCAAAGTGTGAATGTAAATAAACGTTCGGGTCACATATTGATTCCGTTGTGGTGTTGTTGGTTAGTGTTTGTTGCCAAGTGTTTATTGGCTGATTTCTATGGGCTGGGAATTGTTTGTTTGCACTGCGGTTTTGCTCTGTAGTTATTTCCTGTTCATTGGTTATCCGCTTTGGTGCTCACTTTGAGGGTTATTTGCTGCGTTTTTATTGTTGTTGTTGTGGGTGGGTTTGGCTTTTGGTTCATTTGCTTTTGTTGTTTTCTCTCAAATGGCTGCACCGTTCAAGAGCAGAACAAGCCCTTCCCTTCCCCCTCCCTGCGACTCTCTGTCGCCCTGTATGGCCCAGTTATCGTTCTAAGACGGCCACTTTTTGTGCCAGGCCTCGCTGGGCCTGGGTCACCGTGAGTCTCGGGCGCAGTAATAGGTGCCGGTGTCTGCGGCTGTCAGGGAGCGGAGCTGCAGGGAGAACTGGTTCCTGGCGGTGTCTGCGGAGATGATGATCCGGCCTTGGAGGGACCGGGCGTAGCGCGGGTCCCCATCCCAGTATATCAGACCCAGCCACTCCGGTCTTTTCCCTGGGACCTGCCGATACCAATGCCCTCTAAAGCCACTAGCTGTGATGGATTCCCCAGAGACAGCGCAGGTCAGTGTGAGGGGCTCGGAGACCTTCCCCAGCCCAGGGCCAGAGGCCACCAGCTTCACCTCGGAAAGCGCCCCTAGAAAGAAGGATGGGAGAGTCCAAATAACCATGTGGCCAGCTGCTCCCGGGAGCGAAGGGTCTCCCTGCCCTATCCCCTGCCCCCCATGCAAGCACTGCCCCAGAGATCCGAACACTCACCTGGTACCAGTGTCAGGGCAGCGGGCAAATAGTTCATCATTTTTAAGAGGAGATAAAATAGCATCAGATCTCTGCAGTTCAGCCGCTGAGCTAACAAACCCCTGACATCTCTGGTGAGGCTCTAAAAATCACAGGACCAGAGCTGTGCACACTCCGGTAACTAACCCTCCACTCCCAGCGCACAGCTCGACTGACTCCGGACCTCTCTCGCCCTCCCTTTGTCTGCATGCCGGGCTCTTCCCCCACACGAACGTAGTTTCTCTGTCTCTCCCTGCTTCCCTCCGTCCCTCCCTCCCTGTGGCTTTTTGCGAACCTCATTAGCCACGTCCTCACTAGTTACAAAAAAGTGCTATTTTTACCTCGTGTTAGCTAACACGTGCTGCTAATCTCCTCGTGTAGAGGAGGCTGTTCTAGTTCTCACTTCAGCTGGCTGGTAACCCCAGATTTCCCCTCCCCAGCGCCAGTGTTTATATCCACCCTTTAATAAGAATGAAAACCACATTTCTTGTCCGCACTAGGCACACGCCCCCCTCCAGTTTCTTCGGAAATACACAATCCTCCCTTCGCTAAGCTATCCATTGGGCATGTGGAGAAACTGAAATTTGCTTGATGCTGTCAAATGAATTATCTCCCATTTTCATGTTAAAAAGTCGGGGGGGGGCCTTGTTTGTTACATGTCCCACCCCCAGGATCTGTCCCTAAAAAGCTACAAGTAAGTTAAAGGAAACACGGTGGACCCCTGTTAGCGCAGTGAGTTACTGCCGATTAAAAAGTGCCGGGTGTGTCTGAGGGGTTTTGTTCATTGGCGGTTGGTTGGTTTACGGTCTGTTGTTGTTTTTATTCCTATTTTATTGTCTTTGTTTTGCTGATTTTCACTTGGCTAGTTTCTGGTTTTGTTCATTGCTTGGGAGTTTTTTATCGTCTCCAGCTTTTATGTTACTTCTTAGAGAACTTTTTCGTTGTTTCTCTTAAACATTTGTGCACAAGGGAGTGTGAGAGAAATGGTCGCTCAGGGGCACGCAGAGAGAAATGGTCGCTCAGGGGCACGCAGAGAGAAATGGTCGCTCAGGGGCACGCAGAGAGAAATGGTCGCACCGGGCCACACAGGCTCCCACACCCAGATGCAAACACAGAGATTCGTGTGGGCCAGGGCTAGTGAATCGTTGTTCAACAGCCCCCTTCCCCCCGCCCCCGGCTCCGCCTCTCTCCCCGCAGAGCTGTGAACGCGCAGGGCGCCCGCGAAAGCCCCGGGCTCACGTTCGTGCTTTACAGCCGCGCGGCTTTCAGGGCTCCCGGGGGCGGGAGCTGGGATGAGGCGCTCGGGAGACCTTTGCACACCCCGAGCAGTGCGCCGGGAAGCGGGACGGGAGGACGCGGTGTGTCTGTGCCCCCCAGGGGCCAGCTCTGTCAGTCTGATGTTAGCCGTTGGGTTGGGGTTTCCTGTGTCCCCGGGGATTCACACCTCCCTGGTCCTCCCACAGTTTCCCGGCCCTTCCCGATCTGAGCGCACCAGGTCTCTGCCCCGCCGCCCCGGAGCTGACTTTACTCCTCTGGGTCCGGGGCCCGGCGACGGGAGGTTTTTGTCCGAGCTCACGCTGGGTTCCCCGCACGGTGCCTCTCTAGCAGCGCAGTGATACCGGGCGGTGTCCTCCCGTCTCAGGCGGCTCATTTCCAGGTACACCTCGCTCTGGGCGTTGTCTCTGGAGATGGTGAATCGCCCTTGAACCCAAGGCGCGTAATGTATGCCAGTCCCGTCGGAGTAAATACGAGAGACAAACTCCGGGCTTTCCCCGGGACTCTGCCGGTACCAGAACATGTGGTAGTTGCGGAAGGTGAAGCCGGAGCCTTTACAGGAGAGCCGGGTGGACCCTCCTTCGTTTACAACAGCCCCCCCGGACTCCACCAGCTGCATCTGGGACTGGGCACCTGATGGAAAAAAACACAATGGTCATTGTTCTGACCTACGGACTCTCACTAGGGTGATAAGCAACAGAGGCAGACAAACAAGTTGCTAGCCAAGAGAGCGGAGAAAAGCCTAAGTGGAGAGAGAATACGGTAGAGGGGAAAGTGCAGACGGATAGAGAGAGAGACAATACCGCGCAGGAACAATGGATGAATGCTAGGGGAGGATTAAATACATACAAATAGATAAACTAATAAATACGGAACATTGTACGGAGTGGACTATGATAAGAAAGAAAGAAAGAAAGAAAGAAAGAAAGAAAGATGATGATGCCTAGATGTATGCAAATGTGTTTAAGATAGATAGATACACACATACATACTAAGGAGGTAAATAGACACAAAAATAGATACACTAAAATTAAAAACACATACTCTGAAGGTTCCCTGTATTGTCAAACGTTTTCTCACCTTTCCAAGCTGCTAAAACGAACACAAACTGCACCCACCCTGGCATTGCTCTGAGCTGCAGGGTAACGTCTCCCTGGAGGGATAAGGGGTGGGTGGGTAGCTCTTAACTGCACAAAAAGAAGGGGCGGCAGTGTCTGTATATTGTGGCCTCCGAGCCTCTGCTGCCGGGTTTGGAAGAGAAACGAAGTCACCCCCGTTCCCACACCCTGCCCCTGAGAGGGGCGGAGACTCCGGTCTAATGGTTTCAGGGAGCCCCGGGAACAGGGCGGGTTATTGTGCGGTTCTTACACCGACCCGAAGTGTGTCAGGCGCTACAGGGGACAAGGGCGAACCCAGGTCTCTGCTCCTAGCGCCTCGCAGACTAGGCCCCGCCGAGAAATGCCCCAGCGCAGCCCGAGACCGGCCTGCTGCAAGCAAACCTCCCCCAGGAAGCAAACGCTGCTCCAGGCTCGCGGGCACCGGTCTGTGGATGTCAGGGGCGGGGTTGGGATTCCCCTGGTAACTCTCCCCCAGGACACACCGGGCCGCTCACCGCGGGGGAATCGACTCTCCCATCCGGGCAGGGAATCCGGCTGCCCCCATGTTTCTTCCGTCCGCTCCTTCATGCGCATTAAACCGCGCTCGGGTCTGGAGCCCCCTGGAATATCGGCGGAGGCGGCTGGGATTAGGAACCGCCTGGTGGGCGTTTCGGTCGCTTCTTTAACCCCGAGCGGCGCGTCTCTCCCTCGGTGTCTAACCGCCCTGGGAGGCCCCGGGAATTTTACCCCCCGCCCTTTTTGTCGCAGGCCCCCCTTAGTCCGCGGGGCGGTGCCTCTCTCCTGGCGCAGTGGTAGGCGGCGGTGTCCGCAGCTCTCGGGGACAGCAGCTGCAGGGACAGCCGGTTGTTGGCGGTGTCTCTGGAGATGGCGAGGCGGTTCCGGAGAGACTGGGCCGGGAACGGGGTCCCGGACCGGGTGATAACGCCCAGGTATTCTAGTCCTGCCGCTGGGGACGCCGGGATCCGGTACCACAGGTAATCGCTGCTCGCTATCGATTCCCCGGAGACAGCGCAGCTCAGAGTCAGGGGCTCGGAGACCGTCCCCACCCCGGGGCCGGACTCCACCAGCCGCACCTGGCAAAGGACACCTGAAACAGAGGGGGGAGGGGTAAGTCTAAACTTTCCACGGAGCCCCCGCAGCTCTCCCGGGGACCGTGCCCCGCCCCCCTCACTGCTCACCTGGGAAGCCGGAGAGCGCGCAAAGCGCCAACCACCAAGCCCCTGGCATGTCTGTACAGGGTCGGGGAGTCACTGAGCCCCACGGCCACCGACGCAGCTTCTGGGGGAGATAAATGCGTCGGAAACCAGAGCAGCGGCCTCCGTGTGGGTGTAGGGCTAGGGGAGGGGGTGCGGGGAACAGTGACTCTCCCAGTGTGGCTGTGGTCATGCGCAGGTATGAAATTCTGTTGCGGGGAGGGGGCGCTGTGGTTCTCCCTCTCTCTTCCCTTCTCCCTCCATCTGTGAGAGTGTGCGCATCTTTCTACGACTTATCTATCCATCTCGTAGATCCATAGCTCTCTCCAATACACATAATCTATCTATCTATCCCCACCCACCCCCTCTATCTATCTATCTATCTATCTATCTATCCCCATCCACCCCCTCTATCTATCTATCTATCTATCTATCTATCTATCTATCCCCATCCACCCCCTCTATCTATCTGTCTGTCTTTCTATCTATCTATCCCCATCCACCCCCTCTATCTATCTATCTATCCCTATCCACCCCCTCTATCATCTATCTATCTATCTATCTATCTATCTATCTATCTATCTATCTATCTTTCCTCCTCCACCCCATCCATCCATCTATTTATCCATCCCCATCCACCTCCTCTATCTATCTATCTATCTATCCCCATCCACCCCCTCTATCTAATCTATCTATCTATCTATCTATCTATCTATCTATCTATCTATCTATCACATTCCTCTCGATCAGAGGGGTAGGTAGCCGTGTTAGTCTGTATCTGTAAAAGCGACAAATAGCACCTTATAGACTAACAGATGTTTAGGCGCATGAACTTTCGTGGGTGAAGACCCACTTCATCTCACCAAAGCCCACGAACATCTGTTAGTCTATGAGGTGCTACAAGACTCTTTGTCACCCCTCTCTCTATTGCTCTATCCAGTCTGTACACATCAAACACGGGCGCATGCATCCCACATACAAGCCTCTCCCTCCTCCGGAAATGTCTGCAGCTGAGCACAGCAGGGCGGACTAGGAGCGGACTGTCTCACGCTCTTCGCTGCTGTATGCCCTGCAGTTGTACCACGGCGGGAGGGGGGTTTCCAGGATACCAAAGAGAGAAGTGGGGTGAGGTTACATCTTTTATTAGCCCAACAGCTGTTGGTGAGAGAGAGACAAGCTCTGCAGCCCCCCCGAGCTCTTCCTGGGGTCTCTTTCCTGCTGCCCCGCCGCGGGTCTGGGGCACAGGACCACCCCCCGGCTCCGGGCGCAGGATTCAGCTTCGTTGTCCTGCAGGCTGAGGGACAAGGCGGGGGTGACACAGGAAATGAACCTGCTTCCCTGTTCCTATCCTGTAAAAGCTAACAGAGGATTGTCAATTCTGACTGGCGTCCGGGGGCCTCTCATTAGACAGGGCCCCTATTAGGGGAAATACGGGGGTGATTTCCATAAGCTCCCCAGCCGGAGACATCTGGGTTTAGCACCATTGAGGAGCCGCCCCGTAATTCATATTGTAGGAGCTCTCCTAAAAAATTATGCCAGCCCCCTTTATCAATGGAATACATGCAAGAAGGAGTAAATAAAATTGTTTTGCACTCTCCTTTCCCACCAGAGATACGAAAGCTCCAGGCCTGAGTGACCAACACTTCATAAAGGAAGTGACATCATCTCTTTAATAGTCACCCTCACAACATGATTGTACAGCTTTACCAACAGCTAGAAAAATAGTGTTTGCTCCTTTCCCAAAAGGAGCAAATAATTCCCAGCCCCGAGTCATCAGCCAGGCTGTCTTTGATCCTGGCTACTTGGAGGGATAATGAGAATTTGCAGGCCGGAGTTAGATGCTAATTGCGGGTAATTTCGGGTAATTGCTGTGTCTGTCTCTGGGAACTGCAAGGTCAGGGACATATGATGCTTGGTTGCGAACAGGAAGCACAGCTAAGCAGCCCACATATCCTGTAATCACTCCGTGACTAGGAGCGCTCCCATTGGGTGCTTTGAGTAATTAAAGTCGGAACTGGGCTTTTTCTTACCAGCATGGGTAACTCCAGAGCCAGCGTTGGTCCCAGGTCCGCTCTGGGCGAAGACTCCTCGCCACACTGCCAGTCGGCCCCAAGGCTCTGTAGAGAGACCAGGAGCCCTTTCATTTGACCGCGTTGCAGGACTAACAGCATGTGTCAAGGAGGGACAGACACCACAGACAGACAGGGGTTCTCGTGCTGTTTTTTGCTGCGGCTCCCTTTGAAAAGATTTCATGCTGTGATTCCCCCTCACCCCCGAAAAACGTAATAGCAAATGACTGCGTACTCAGAGAAGCGGAGCGTCCTCACTGTATTTGGCCAGCCTTACTTCTGCAGCCCCATCTGGATCACACCGAATATGGACATTGAACTATTGCCTATGGTCTAACTCTAAAAGAACTCTTTGCGATTACAAAACTCACCCTCCATAACATGAACCTGGTCTCGAAACGGTCCTCGTCTCTCTCTGTTTACCGATCTTTCCACCAATATGCTCCTTTCTTTTTTAATAAATTTTTGTTCAGTTAATAAGAATTGGCTGGAAGCGTGTGCCTGGGTATGATCTAGAACATTCATTTACCTGGGCGGTGATGTGTCCCATCCTTTGGGATTGGTAGAACTATCTAATGAAACAAATACAATTTTTCTAATCTCAGCATATTTGACTTGGGTGTCTGGGTGGAGGCCTGAGGGTGGGTTACTTTGAGCGAATTGTGCTTTGGCTTCTGGGTAACCAGTAAAGAATCATAGAAGTTGTTCTGTGCTGTTTTAGCTTCACCAAGGACTGGATTATCTACCAGTTGCAGGGATTGTCTACCCTACTAGTGGCAGTTGATCGTAATGGAGGAACTTTCTTCAGCGTGTGGCTCCCGGTCACAGAAGGTTCCCTGCCCGAGTGTACTTTAGGGCTGGTTTCCATTTCAGAGGCCGGCAGCGTCGGGAGCGAACCCAGCAGAGTTCAGGACAGTTCCCTGCTGTGAGACCGGAGTGTCAGGCTTCATCACCCTGCGCTGTGCTCAGAGAACCACCGCGCCGGGCACAGACACACACCTTGACCCCCGCAGCCTGCAGGGGCTGGGTGAGCGGCGGGCTGCGGGGAGCGGCTCAGGGACCCCGGAGTTCGGGGGCGGGGCGGGGTCTCAGTGACGGTCACGGGACGCTCCCGAACCCCCTGGGCTGCACGCAGCGAGTTTTTGTCAGAGCTCAGCCCGCCTTCCCGTCACCGTGTCTCTCGCAGCGCAGTAGTACCGGGCCGTGTCCTCGGGTCCCAGGCCGGTCATTTCCAGATACAGCTGGCTCCTGGCATTGTCCCTGGAGACGGTGACTCGCCCTCTCACGGAGTTACCGTAATCTGTGCTGCCGCCACCGCTGCTGATCCAGGAGACAAATTCCAGCGCGTCCCTGGCGCCCTGCCGGTACCAGTACATGGTGTAGATGCCGAAGGAGAATCCGGAGCCGGAGCAGGAGAGCCGCGCAGAGCCGCCTGTCTCCGCAGCCCCGCCGCCGGACTCCACCAGCCGCACCTGCGCCTGGACCCCTGGGGAACAAAGCGGGTTGGGGGCGTGAGAGCGGGTGGGAACAATCCCCCCCCCCGGGACAGGGCAGTGCAAGGGCGGCAGCTTGAGACACGTTCTAACGCAAGGGGGGAACTTCTGATCCGGCAACGAGATTTGGGAGGGTTCCGCCACCGGCTCTCAAGCGAGACAAAGACCTGGTCTGAAACCGGAAACAGATCCCGGGGAATCTCCCCTCCCCCGCTCCGGCCGGTCAGTATCAGCCCCCGATCAACGCCCCCTCCCCCATGCCCCTCTCCCATTTCAAGCACCTTGGGCTGCTGCTGCGAGGAAAGCAAAGTGCAGACACCGCAGCATCGTCTCTGCGCGTCCCCTGCACGGACCCAGCTTCTCTGCGAGCCGCAGGGGCGCGTGGGGGAGGGACCGACCCGGAAACAGAGTCAGTGCCAGGGGGGCGGGAAATTTGCGTATCGCCTCCCCATTTAAACCCCTCCCCGGTCCTGCTGAGCTATTGTTAACACCCCCGGAGGAGAGGGCACTGGGGGGGGGGGCAGGGGGCTGAGTTTTCACCCGGCCAGTTACCTCCATTACCTCTGACAGGGCCGTAGACCGGTCAGTTTTATATCAGCCAGAGACACTGGAAGCCGCTGCCCGTGGAACCAGCCCTTTGCTTCGGGAACCCACCAGCCAGGATCCGGGAGCCGACCTGGAACTTCCTACACTGGAAAAAAACATATCCGTCCCCTAGCGGTCCAGCCATCGGGCCGGGTCCCGGGACACCTGGGTTTCGTTCCCAGCCGGGGCAGCCAAGGGGACAGCGTCAGATCTGCTAGCAGCTCGTGGCACCTGACCCTGTCCCTTTCGGCTGCCCCCTGCCACAGCTCGGAATCCACCGGGACCCAGAGCGCAGCAAAGTAACGCTGACCCCTCGCGCCCCCTAGAGGCTACCTGGGAATCCCCTTAGTGAGGGAGCACAGCCAAGAGCAGGGATGCTGCCCCCTAGCGGCAAGGTCTGGAGCGGTGTCAGGCTGCTAGCCCGGAGGGGCAGGTCCGCAGCAGAGGACACCGGGAGGATAGCGGCTGCAGGGACTGGGATAGCGGCTGCCTTGTGTTTCCTCCCGCAGCCCTGACTTTTCTCTGACCGTGATACACCGCCGCGTCCTCGGGCTTCAGGCCGCTCCTGTGCAGATACAGCGGGCTGTTGGGGTTGTCTCTGGAGACGGGGAATCGCCCTTTCACTGACCGGGCATAGCCCGTATTCGTGCTGTCGGGGTTAATGTCTGAGATCCACTCGGGCGCTTTCCCGGGATAGATATTCCGGCACATGAGGACAAGGGAAAAGCGATGAGGGTATAAGAGTGTGTGTGTGCGTGTGTGTGTGTGTGCGTGTGTGTGTGTGTGTGTGTGCGTGTGCGTGTGTGTGTGTGTGTGTGTGCGTGTGCGTGTGTGTGTGTGTGCGCGTGTGTGTGTGTGTGTGTGTGCGTGTGTGTGTGTGTGCGCGTGTGTGTGCGTGCTTGTGTGTGTGTGTGTGTGTGTGTGTGCGTGTGCGTGTGTGTGTGTGTGTGCGCGCGTGTGTGTGCGTGCTTGTGTGCGTGTGTGTGTGCGCGCGCATGTGTGTGTGTGCGTGTGTGTGTGTGCGCGTGTGCGTGTGTGTGTGTCCTCCTCTGTATCTCTCAGCGTGTGCGTGTCCCCATGCCGGAGCGCGCGCTGTCTCTCTCTCTCTCTCTCTAGTGGCTGGATCACACAGACAGTCACACCCCGCCGCGCCCTGGTTGCCATATGGCCCCTCCAGTGATCCGCAGTGCAGGAGGAGCGGGTTTCAGGAGCAGCTCATTGTTCTATCCTCGGTCACTGTCTCTTTAAGGGACGGGGCGGCGGGGACGGGGGACGGGGAGCCTCTGGAGTGACTGTTCCCTCTTTCTGTCCCTTTCGCAGGGGGGCAAAGGGCAGGCGGGTCCAGGCTAGGGGACGAGGGCGGGGTCCACAGGCTGGGGGAACAGGGGCAGACGGGATCCGCCCGATAACCGGTGCGGTGGCAGGTTTCCTGTCTCACTGCTGGGGATCCACTTTTCTCGGGTTCCCGCTGCAGAGACACCGTCTCCCGGCGCTTCCTAGACTGAGCTCATCCGGTGTCCCCGCCTCCTCCCGGAGCTGCCTTTAACCCTCCGAGGCCCCGGTGTGAGACGTTTGGGTCTCAGCTCAGACCGGATTCCCCATCTCTCCCGCGCAGAAATACCGGGTCTCAGGCTCACAGGTGCTAGAACTAGGGTCCTGAGGGGCTGTCCCCCGCCGGCTGGAAGTGGTTTCCATCAGACGCAGGGTTTGCAGTTCGGATCCATGGCTCTCAGCACCCCCCACTCTACACCTTGTTCCAGCCCCCTTGTTCAGGCTGGTCATTTCCAAAAACGAGGACCTGGGCTGTGGAGTCTAGTGTCTTCTAGAAGTGACAAAGAGTCCAGTGGCACCTTAAAGACTAACTAAAGTATTAGAGCATAAGCTTTCGTGGGCTAATACCCACTTCATGTCTTCTAGTGTATCCTAGCAGGGGGGGTAGAGTGGGAATAGCGGGGCACCCCGCCCCGGCCATGCGGAGAGAAGGGGGACCCTGGTCTGGGGACAGGAGGGAATGGGGAACACAGAGGACACTCCCTGTAGAGGAAAGGAGGTCAGGGGAAGTAGGAATAGGGGTCCCTGCACGCAGAGCCACTGCGACGCGGCAAATATGGGGGACCCTGGTCTGGGAGGAGGTGAGAATGGGGGAGACTCCAGCGGGGAAGAGCCAGGGGAGTCCCTGATGAAGAGGAGGCTGGAAGGGCGGCAGACAGGGAGTTTGTGTAGGGGAGGGAGTGATGCAGGAGACCCCGGGGTGATGAGCAGTAAGTTAGTCTTCACAGGATAGGAAGTGTGCAACACTCCCCTCCCCCGCCCCCCGCTTCTAAACAATAACACACTCCTTGGTGCCCCCGGAGACGTGGCTCCCAGCCCCCGCTCCCCGCTGCACGTGGGGGAAACGACTCATCTTCCTTCCTTCGGGAGACCGCCCCCCGCGCCGGCAGTTTGTGTCGGGAGCCGGGCGCGCACTGCAGCACGGTGGTGTCCCAGAGAGCACAGAAATACACCCCCGAGTCAGTCCGCTGCGCCCCCTCGATGGACAGTGTGAGAGACTTCGCCCCCGTGTCCAGCCGCGCGGAGAACCGAGGTGCGACCCAAGTGGATTTGTGCTCCAACCCTCCGGAGTATCTGCGCAGCAGGAAGACGGGTTCCTTCCCCGGCCGCTCCTGGTACCAGTCCAGGGCGTAGCTGGTGTAGGAGGTGCTGTATTGACACCTTATCTCCACCCGCTGCCCCTCCGCGGCTGGCAGAGAATCCGGGATCTGGGTCAGCGAGTTCCCCGCCACCGAACCTAGAAAGGAGACAATTGAGAGGGAGTCACGGGGCGAGGAAAGTCCCGTAGACAGACCCATAGACAGGCCCCAGCCCCTCCGCCCGGAGCTCACCTGGGAACAGCGGCAGCGCCCAGACACACAGCCACAGAGATCCCCGCATGTCTGTAACCAGGGGGGGAAAGTCAATGAACCGCAGTCACTTATTCGACTTCTGGAGGAAATGAAGTACCGGGGAGTGACGGCAGCTTCAGTGTGAACGGGGGATCCGGAGCTGGCGTGGGAAAGGCTGAGTGTGTGTGTGTGTGTAACACACACCAAAGTCACACCCAGCAGCGCCCTGCGCGCGATCCTGCTCCACAGCGGAGGTCGAGCGCACGTCATGCCCAGCCAATTGTTCAAAGCTCTGTCACTGTCTCTTTAAGAGGCGCAGGTCCAAGGGGCTCTGCGCCCCCTTTCTGTCACTGCTGCTGCCCCTTTGGCATCACTGGGGGAAGTGGGGGAGGGCAGGTGGCTACAGGCTGGGGGGAGTGGGCGGGGCCCACATGCTGAGGGAACGTGTGTGGAGAGAATGGGGGACCCTGGCATGGGGGAGGGGGGAATGGGGCACACAGAGGCCACTCCCTGGAGAGGAATGGAGGGCAGAGGGGAGCAGGAAATTGATTGCGCGCAGAGCCGGTGGGATCGGGCCAATATGGGGGGAACCTGGTCCGGGAGGAAGTGGGACGGAAGGAGCCTGGAGATTCCGACAGGGAAGAGCCTGGGGAGTCTCTGAAATAGAGGGGGACGGAAGGGGGCAGACGGGTAGTTTGTGTGGGAAGGGAGTGAGGGAGAAGGCCCCCGGTGAGCAGTAAATTGGGCCTGCACAAGCTAGGGAGCGCGCTAGTGAATTCTCAGTTGCTGTTTTTCTTACTTCGCCTGTCTGTAAATGTTGGTGATTATTCATGGAAACGTGTTTTCATCGGTTTGTGAGTGTGCAGAGAAATTAGACATTTACTAACAGCTAGGGAGGAAAATCAAACCCTCCCAAGCCTCGCTAGAAATCCTTTCTCGTGGAGTTTAAGGTAGAGGGGCCACCTGCTCTCACCGTCTACTCAACACAGGCCAGAGAAGTCTGGCCACTGATTCCGGCATCAACCCCAGTAACCTGCGGTTGGCCTGCGAGATGATACGCCCCGTCTCTGATCCGCTCCCTGCGCTCCCCGCTCCGGGAAATGGGATGGGTGTAAACACGACACAGTCAAGTTAATTCAGGGTGAGAAGAGTCGGGGCGGCAGCTGTGACTCCGAGGGAGACCGGGGTCTCTGGAAATGCTCGTTGTGTTTTGGGGAAGCGGAGCGTGTTTCCCCATCACAGTTCACCGGTCCCGTCCACTCGGCACCTTGGCCAGGAAAATCTGGTCTCCGGGGATGTCCCGCAGAGGTCTCATGTCAGTGTGAGGGGCTCTGAGACCTTCCCCACGCCAGGGAAAAGACGCCTCCAAATTGGGGCAGGAGGTTCCCGAGAAATAATGTAACGGTTCCTGCTCCAGGGAGCGAAGGATCTGGCCCCTTGTCACACTCAGCCTTTCCCACGCCAGCTCCGGATCCCCCGTTCACACTGAAGCTGCCGTCACTCCCCGGTACTTCATTTCCTCCAGAAGTCGAATAAGTGACTGCGGTTCATTGACTTTCCCCCCCGGTTACAGACATGAGGGGATCTCTGTGGCTGTGTGTCTGGGCGCTGCCGCTGTTCCCAGGTGAGCTCCTTCGCCGAAATACTCTCACGGAGATAGGAATCAACACAGCTCCTCACACACAGGTGAAAACATCATCACAACCCCTGTGTCCCACCAGGAAAATTGACACACAACCTCTCTCTCTCTCTCTCTCTCTCTCACACACACACACACACACACACACTCCCCATGCGGCCAGAGCTAGCACAGCCAGGAAATAGCCGGTCATTTTGTCAGGGGGCCCCCCAGAACCTCAGCTCCCCCGATCAGCTGCGGAGCGGACAGGAGAGTCTGGTACAATCTCACGTCCGGATTGCTGGTTTCCAAAACTGCCGGACTCTAGCACCAAAGTCTCTCTCCTGCCCATTTACAGGCGCAGGTGTTTCCTCTTTCTCTGCTTCTCTCCACATTCGTGGTGGCCTCTCACAAAGCGTCTCCTTCGAGTGACAGCGGAAGGGGGCGAACCGCAGGGGAGAGTCAGGTGCCTTCTCCCCGGGAGGCGAAGCGTGTGGCCGGCCCCCTTTTTGTCTCAGGCCCCTTGTCTCCGTGTCACTGTGTCTCTCCGGGCGCAGTAATAGGTGCCGGTGTCTGCGACTGTCAGCGAGCGGAGCTGCAGGGAGAACTGGTTCCTGGCGGTGTCTGCGGAGATGCTGATCCGGCTCTGGAGAGACGGGGCGAGGCCTGTATCCCCGTTATACGGATACACCCATCCCATGGATTCCAGCCCTGCTCCAGGCG
>ML677416.1:14020-31930 GCA_007922305.1 Dermatemys mawii | reverse complement strand
GGCCAGCGCGAGGAAGACACATTGGATCATTTGGAGGGTCTCAAAAGTCTCCAGTTCAGCCGCGGATCCAGCGGAGCTCGGACCTGTCGGGCGAGTCGGCTGAAGTCTGAGCCTCGCGCTGCAAACCTCCGCCGGCACTTGGAACAAATTTAGCTTCCTACGCAGGCACAGAGATTTGCCTTCTATGATGTATAGAGACTGGGCGCTATCCCTATAAATAGTCTAGGAGCCCTCTAGCGGTGTCCCGTGTTTTCTGCTGCAGGAGCCACCGGAACCCACCAGAGAAGCAGTTTAGGTGAGTTGCCAGACACCGTCTGGCTTCATCTAGTTATTTAGAACTCGGGTCTCTCACCTTGTGGTTTCCTTAATGTTGAATAAAGAGCAACACAATCAGCACAGGGCTATAGTGGGTCAGATCAACGGCCTCAGAGGGAGTGAACAGAACAGGTCATCACCAAGCGATCCATCCCCTGCCGCTAGTCTCTCTCTCTCTCTCTCTCTCTCTCTCTCGCTCTCTCTCTCTCTCCCTCTCTCTGTCTCTCTCTCGCTCTCTCTCTCTCTCTCGATGCGGTTCTGTCTCTCTTACCCATACAGTGACTTTGTTTCTTTTATCTCCACCTCTCTCCTTCACTGGCTCTGACTGTTTAGTAGCTGCCCATTGGCCCTGCTCGAATTATCCAACGATCCTAGGAGAGTAAGGCGCCCAACTCCTATGTGACAAGCAGGGAGGAGGTTTCACTTTTGAGGGGAAGCTGCTCTGATCGGGATACCTGGAGCTGTAACCTGAGATGAGAAGGGGGAGGGGAGATGACACCTGGGCACCGGGAAGTGAATAAAGGGATGAGACGGCTGCAGGGTTTTGAGGGGGTAGAAGCTGGCTGGTGAAGAGGAGGGAGCCCGGATTCGGGGTCTTATCTCCCTGCCCCCCAGAAGGGCCTGACTAAGAGGTGCTGTTTGTACTGACAAGCTCTGAGTTGGATTGTGTTCCTGGCATCTCCAATAAACCTTCTGATCCACTGGCTGGCTAAGAATCACTGTGAATTCCAGGAAGTGGGGGGTGTGCGAACGGGACTCTGCCCCCCGTGACGTCCTAATTAAATCAAAGGGGAAAGTTTAAGCACTAAAGGAGACTCGGTTCTTGGAGGTGTCTCTGCAAATGATCGTTGTGTTTTGGAGAGGGGGCCTGGAGGGTGTTTCCCCATCACCGTACATCAGCGCGGTAAACTCAGGACTTTGGCCAGAGAATTCGGTCTCCAGGAGACGTCCCGCCAGTGTGAGGGGATCCGAGACCTTCCCCATCCCATGGCCCGACTTCACCAGCTGCAGGTGGGAAAGGTGTCCAGCAAAAAGGGTCAGGAGAAACCCAAATAATAATATAACGACTTCCCACTCCAGGGAGCGGAAGAATCGGGCTCCAAGCGCAGACTCCCTCATCTAAATGTTCTCATGCGAATATGAATCGACACAGCTCATCACACACACAGGTGCAAATGAAACACCGAGAGACCCCGTGGTTGGAACCTGGGACCCTGGTACTTAGTGCCATGGAGTCCCCGGGGTGATGCTCTGGAACTGCTCCCTAGGAAGCCAGTCAGGACTTTGGGGGGAAGCTTCCTCTCCGTGAACAGCCTGTCTGCAGGACTAGGAGCTTCACAGTTTCCACCTTCCTGGGTCTGACCTCAGAGCATTCAGCACCTTCTGCCCCTCCATGCGCTTCCCCCAGTGAGCCTGGCCAGGCGGGGTCCTGGGGAAGTCAGTGGGTCTGTACCCCAACTCCACCGTCAGACGTGACTCTCAGCCAGCCAGTAAAATAGAGGTTTATTAGATGACAAGAACATGATCTAGGTAGAGTGAACACGACCCCCTCTGCTGGGTCCATTTTGGGGGCCAGAGAGCCAGGCAGAGCCTGCCTGTAGCTCTCTGCCTCTTCCCAGCCAGACCCAGACTGACCCTCACTCCCCAGCTCCTCCCCTACTTCCTTTGTCTCCTTCCCCGGCGGGAGGTCAGGTGACCTCTTCTCCCCACCTGGAGTCAACTTAGAGCTTCAGGTATGGACACCTTCCCACAATAGTGGGAGGAGCCATTGAGAGCATTTCTATTCCGTCAGTGTATGAGCTACAAGTCACGTGGCTCTTAGTTTAGGCTGTAGAGCAGAGTCATTCATCTCACTCTAAGTGGTCTTGGTGCCACTAGATGGGACAGAACCCCACACCCAGGAGGTGTAGGGACTAGGAGGTGTGTGGGTTACACAAAATCCCCCACAAATACTCTACCTCACCAGGAAAACCTCACACATACACACACACACATGCCCTCCCATGGGCCAGACAAGTGCAGCCAGGAAATACCAGTCGTTTGCCAGAGGGGACCCCGGAACCTCAGCTCCCCCCTTCAGCTGCGGAGCGGACAGGGGAGTCTGTTGCAATCTCAGGTCCCTATTGCGAGTCTCCAAAGCCGCAAAACTCCTGCATCTAAGTCTCTCTCCTGTCCATTCACAGGCGCAGGTGTTTCCTCTTTCTCTGCTTCTCTCCACATTCGTGGTGGCCTCTCACAAAGCGTCTCCTTCAAGTGACAGCGGAAGGGGGCGAACCGCAGGGGAAAGTCAGGTGCCTTCTCCCCTGGAGGCGAAGCGTGTGGCCGGCCCCCTTTTTGTCCCAGGCCCCTTGTCTCCGTGTCACTGTGTCTCTCCTAGCGCAGTAGTAGGTGCCGGTGTCTGCAGCTGTCAGCGAGCGGAGCTGCAGGGAGAACTGGTTCTTGGCGGTGTCTGCGGTGATTGTGATTCGGCTCTGGAAAGACGGAGCGTAGCTTGTACCCCCGTCATACGGATACACCCATCCCATGGATTCCAGCCCTGCTCCAAGAGGCTGACGAAGCCAGTACCAGTAGTAATACTGAGTATTGATGGCGAATCCGGAGACAGCGCAGGTCAGTGTGAGGGGCTCGGAGACCTTCCCCACCCCCGGGCCGGAGGCCACCAGCAGCAGCTGGGAAAGGGCACCTAGAAACAAGAGTGAGAGAGTCCAAAATAATCCATGAATGCGATGCCCAAAGACCGGTCTCTCTCTGCCTCCCCCTGATCACACCCACCCACACACAGAGAGAAATGCAAACGGTCACACACAGAGAGACACACAGAGACTCACTCGGCGCCAGGGCCAGCGCGAGGAAGACACATTGAATCATTTGGAGGGTCTCAAAAGTCTCCAGTCCAGCCGCTGACCCAGCGGAGCTCGGACCTGTCGGGCGAGTCGGCTGAAGTGTGAGCCTCGCGCTGCAAACCTCCGCCTACACCTGGAACAAATTCAGTCTCCTACGCAGACACAGAGATTTGCTCTCTGTGATGTATAGAGACTGGGCGCTATCCCTATAAATAGTCTGGGACTAGAGCCCTCTAGCGGTGTCCCGTGTCTTCTGCTGCAGGAGCCACCAGAACCTACCAGAGACGCAGTGTAGGCAAGTAGCCAGACACCACGTGTCTTCATCTAGTTATTTGGTACTCAGGTCTCACACCTTGTGGTTTCCTTCATGTTGAAGAAAGAACAACAGGGGTACCATAGGGCTATAGTGGGTCGGACCAAAGGTCCATCCTGCCCAGCATCCTGTCTTCTGACGCTGGCCAAAGCCAGGTACCCCAGAAGGAATGAACAGAGATAGAGAGACAGATACTGAAGAGGAGTAACAAAGACCTAAATACACTCTCCAGTTACAAGCACATACTCTGAAGGTTCCCTGTATTTTCAAACATTTTCTTGCCTTCCCAAGCTGCTAAAACGAACACAAACTGCACCCACCCTGGTATTGCTCACTGAGCTCTAGGAATCAGAGGGGTAGCCGTGTTAGTCTGGAATTGCAGAAGTGACAAAGAGTCCTGTGGCACCTTAAAGACTAACTAAAGTATTAGAGCATAAGCTTTCGTGGGCTAGTACCCACTTCGTCGGATGCTGGAGGGTAACTTCTCCCTGTAGAGATAAGGGGAGTTTAGGCCTTAACTGCAAAAATACAACAGGAGGAGGCCTCTTCTGTCTACTGAAGCCTGGGAGACGTAGCAGCCTGATTTGAAAGGGAAACGAAGTCACTCCCCTTTCCACACCACACCGTGCCCCTGGAGAGACGCGGAGACTCCGGTCAGGAGCCCCGGATCAGGAGTTTCATCTCAGATCCGCCTAGGGTTTCATGCAGGGGAAGCCTAAGCCATAGGGGTTGAGATCCCAGTCACTGGCTGGATTTCACCCTGAATGTGGACATTGGACTATATGAACTATTTCCAAAAGAACTCTGCAGTCACGAGTTCACCATCTCTGCTCCGTATCTAGAGGGGACAAGCCAGGCGGGTTCCGCTCCGGGGCGGGACACAGCGGTTCCTCCCTTTCTGTGTGAGGGCTCCTGTCTCCGTGTCACTGTGTCTCTCCTGGCGCAGTAATAGATGCCGGTGTCCGCAGGTGTCAGCGAGCGGAGCTGCAGGTAGAGCCGGTTCTTGGGGGAATCCGCGGAGAGGGTTATTCGGTCTTGCAGAGACGGGGCGTAGCTCACGCGCCATTCCGAGCGGTACCAGTCGATCTCTCCCAGCCAGTCCAGCCCTCCCCGGGGAAGCTGCCGGTACCAATCCCAGTAGTCAGCAGTGAGGGAGCCACCAGAGACCGCGCAGGTGAGTGTGAGGGACTCGGAGACCAGCCCCACCCTGGGGCCGGACGCCGCCAGCTGCACCTGGGAAAGGGCACCTGGAAACGTCAATAAATGAATAAACCAATGGACACGGCGAGCAAAGAGTCTCCCGCACTCGCCCTATTACACCCGCCTCCCACCCCAATACCCACATGGGGCCAGGGCCAGCAGCACAGCTAAGAACCGGGTCATCCTGCCTCGGAGCGAAGGAAAACAGCTGGACATGCGGAGACCGGCTCCTCTCTGTGGGGGGAGCCTCTGAACCCTCCGCCGCTTCTGCTGAAACCTGAAACCCAGAAACGGGCGGCGGGGGGGCGGGGGCGGTTCAAATACTGCGGGACCTCTGGTGTCAAACACGCTGTTTCACTGGCACAGGGAGCGAGGTGTCCACACACCGACAATGCAGCGCTCACTCCCCCGCGGTCACTCATTTAACAAGCACAGGCCGCCCTGCACTCCCACTTATCTCGCTCACACAGAGACTAGCTCGCTCTTTACAGCCACGTGGCTTAACATTTCCGCTACTGTCACTGTCCCTTTAAGGGACGAGGGGCAGGAAGAATTAACCCTTAACCGGGGAGACGCGGCGGATGCAGCTTCGCTCTCCTGCAGGCTGAGGGACAAGGCGGGGGTGACACAGGAAATGCACCTGCCTCCCTGTTCCTATCCTGTAAATTAACAAGGGATTGTCAATTCTGACTGGAGTCCGGCCGCCCATTATTAGACAGGGCTCCTCTTAGGGGAATTACGGGAGTGATTTCCCTACGCTCCCCAGGCGAAGACAGCGGAAGATCAGTCCCGTTATTCACATTGTAGGCGCGCTCTCCGAAATTAGTCCGCTCCCCTTGACCAGTGGAATGAATGGAAAGAACGAGTAAATACCTGTATTTGGGTCTCCCCTTTCCCGAGGACAAAGCGCTGATGGGTGGGACTGCACTGGTTGTCGCTGCAGAACTGTCGGGTGCACAGGTCACATTTCTGGATCTGCGGTCCCACCAATCAGAGCTTAGCGATGACTAAGGTCCAGGCCTCAGGGACTAACAGCTGGGAAGGGAAGTGACATCGCCCCTTTAATAGTCACCCTCACCACATGACCTACGGCTTTTACCAGCAGGTGGGGGAGGGGGAGAAGGGAAGTACTGTTTGCTCTTTAGGAAACAAATAACTCGCAACCCCGAGTGATCAGCCAGGCTTGTCGTCGCGCCCGGCTACTGGAGGGACAATGAGACTCTGGAGGCCGGAGGTCGATGGTCATTGCAGACTCACCGGGGGTGGCCGTGTCTGTCTCTGGGAACTGCAGGGTCGGGGCCATGTGATGCTTGGCTTGGAACAGGAAGCGCAGCTGAGCAGCCCACATATCCTGGAACCTGGCAGGCGAGTGTCAATTCCAACGGACAAGAAGCGGGGTGGGGGGGACATTCCGACACCCCCAGTGCAATAACAGCATGTCCCCAAATGTTGTGTCTCCTTCTTGTTCTTGACTATGGATGACCCCTCCACACACTACGGAACCAGAAACGTACCTCGGGGGGCCTAGAAATCCGGGGCCTCTGGTGTCACCCCTGAAGGGGCCGGTTTCACTGCAGGGACAAGGCCACTTTTCCTGCCCTTGCCATTGCACAGCTCTCTGGTGAGCGAATGGCCGGGCACCCAGAGCTGTCCGCCCGGAGATCCCCCAGGAGGGAAACGGGGGTGCGGTCCTAAAGCATTTTCCCCTAATAATGTATCTCCGGTCCGGTGCTGAACCTTCTGTTCCACCATAGGGGGCAATGAAGGGGGCAGTGCCCGATATTCAGCAGCCAATGAAGGTCGCGGGCAGATTGGACAGTGCCAAAGAGCACAAGAGCTGAGCTCTAGTGAAAGGTACTCGGAGTGGATACAAGGCGCCCAGAACCTGTTCAGGGCGCAGAGCGGCGAGTGGTGAACTACAGACAAACGAGTGCTGTACCCTACTGGCAGGGCTCGGGACAGCCGGTCCACGCTGGTAATCCAGGTGGACGCGTGCGCATCTAAGACAAGGAGTGCGCATCTCTGAAAATAGCAATTGTGCAGATGACTCGGCGGAGGAAGGGTCAATGTGGTACTACAGAATGAAAGCGTGGGGTTTTTTTTCTTTTCATTTCTTTTTGTACGGGAAGGAAATGACATTTAAGATCTATTTTAAAAGAATGTTAACTGGCAAAGTCAAGCGCTCAGACGAGAGGAAATTCCAGACCTCAGGTTGCCCGACGCATCTTAACTCTGCCCCCTTGTCGGGGGTGACCCGAGACCTCACACGCTGTTCTTCTCCGCAGGACCCTGGCCGCAGTCAGTGCCCGAGAAGGAGCCGCTGGGGAGTGAGGCGGGGCTGCGCCGAGAAGGGGGCTGGTGTTGTCTGCAGCCCCCGGATTCCTTTCCTGCGGGCGTTGGGAGGTGTGTGCCAGAGCCGGGGATGGAGGCTGCAGCTCTCCTCATGGACCTCAGCCTTGCCATGGAACTTGCCATGAAACTTCCTACATTGGAAAAAAACATATCCGTCCCCTAGCGGTCCAGCCATCGGGCCGGGTCCCGGGACACCTGGGTTTCGTTCCTAGCTGGGGCAGCCATGGGGGCAGCGTCAGATCTGCTAGCAGCTCGTGGCACCTGACCCTGTCCCCTTTCGGCTGCCCCCTGCCACAGCTCGGAATCCGCCTTGGTCTCTCGGGACCCAGGGAGCAGCAAAGTAACGCTGACCCCTCGCGCCCCCTGGAGGCTACTTGGGAATCGTCTCTAGGGAATGCTGAGGAGGGGTTGGGTCCTAAGTCCCACCCGTTAAAGGGACTTAGGTGCCTCACTCCGCTTGAGATTCACAGCTCTCTCCTGGAGTTAGGTGCCTCAACTATTCCTCAGCTCTCCCTTCCTCACAGCCACCTGTGCCAGAGAAAGAGCTGAGGTTCTTGCCTTCTAGCCTAGTGGTTAGAGCACTTGACTAGCACACGGCACAGCCAGTTTAATTCTCCCCCTTTCCTCCACCTGATTTGGGAGAGGGATTTGATCCCACATCTCCCACTGTCAAGGGGAGGGTGACATTGGGTCACAGACACCCCCATTCTCTTTCAGGCCTCACGAGTATTAAATTATTCCTAGTGAAACAGCATGAACGGGAGAGATTGAAAGACCCCTCCCCCAAATACCCCATAGCCTGGTGCACAAAGCATTCGCCCAGGACCTTTTTGCTGCTGTGAGAGGTGACTGTGTCACAGGAGCATAATTCATATTTTGAGAAGTGACTTAGAAGCCAGAAAAAATCTATTTACCATGATGCTTAAGTGAGTGAGGAGCCTAAGACGTTTGGGGGAAATTCCCCTGTTTACATGGGCAAATGCTCTCTGGAGGGACTAAAGGCTCCATTGTTCACCAGAGACCTGGATTCTCTCACTGGGGGTTTTTGAATGGCTGTAGCTGTGGTTTGTGTCACTGTGTCCCGAGCACAGTAATACGTGGCCGTGTCCTCGGCTCTCAGGCTGCCCAGCTGTAGATAGGCCGTGCTTATGGAGGTGTCCCTGGTGATGGTGAATCGCCCCTGGAAGGCCTGGCCATAGCCCGTGCCACCAGTACTGGGGTTGATATATCCGATCCACTCCAGTCCTTTCCCGGGAGCCTGCCGTACCCAGTGCATGTAGTAGCTGGTAAAGGTGTAGCCGGAAGTTTTACACGTCAGCTTCACAGATTCTCCAGGCTTCTTGATTTCTGCCCCGGACTGGGTCAGTTGGATCTGGGAGCTGACACCTGAGAATAAAGAATAAAAACCCAGTTAATTCCATTATTTATCTCCTCTTCCCAGGTTTATCTAAGGCCTTCAGTTGCCTTTCTCATGGCCATATCTGATCTATTGTATGTAATAACAAATGTATCCACCCCACACTGCCAGAGAGAAGTACAGTTATCCCCATTTTGCAGATGGGAAACTGAGGCACAAACTCAGCCTGAGATTTTTCAAGATGTCTAAACAATTTGACACCTATTTCCCTTAAAAATAATGAAAATTGGGTCTCAAAATCCTCTTGATGCCTTTAAAATTCCATCCCATGGGATTTGTTTAAAGCTCTAGTAAATCCAGAATGCACCTCCTCTGGCTTAGCCTTAAAACCATCTTCCCTATCCTAGCCCAGCCGTCCTAACCAGACACCTGCAGGTTCCCTCCACTCACCTGAGAAAGCTGCTAAAAAGACACAGAACCCCAGACAGATCATTTTCATTCTTCACAACAACGTGCTGGGCTGCAGAGCAGTAACCCTTCCTCTGCTGGCAGCTTTTCAGTGAGTTGCCTGCTCTCCTTTATCACTCAGTTTTCCTGCTTCATTTGCATGTGGGTGTTGCTAAATCATTTGACTAAACCTCAGTTTCACCCCTCCCCCACCTTTATGAATAAATGGCCCCAGAGTTTAGAGGGAGACAGTCGTGGAGGAGGCAGGAGCATGTGAATGAAATCTAGGCACCAATCCTGGAAAACACTAAATCACATTGACCTCGATGGTCTGCAAATATGGGGTTAAAGATAATGGGTAAAATCGATTATTAAGATGCCTAATAGTGGATTATCAAACTGTAACACCCAATGGAGATGACACTGAAATAACCCAGAATCAATGAATGTATAACCACCAGCACCCTTCCCCGGTGAAACACGGATGTGAGCTGTGATTTCCAAACCCTCCGCAGGGCGCTGGGTACTCGGCTCCCACTGACTGGAAAGGGATTTGGGCGGGGTGGACAAACCCTCACTTTCAAAATTCCAGCCTTAGCTGCTGAGGACGATAATTCCCTGGGGTTGTTCCTGGGTTCAGTATTTGAGAAGAATTGTTTCACAATCGAACATGACACGTTGCCGCCCCCATGTGGGTCTGATAAACACAGAAAATATTTCCTCCTCTTCCTCCTTTAGGTCAGGGGTCTCCAAACTACGGCCAGGGGGCCAGATCCGGCATTCGGCTTCGATTTGTCCAGCCCTCCAGCTGAGCAGGCAGGTGGAGAAGCTGCCCCCGCCCCCTTCGAGCTGCTACTGGCAGCCCCATGTGCGGAGGGGTGACTGCCCCTGCAGCAGCGGCCAGAGGACTAAAGGGGGGGTTGCATATATTTGCATATATTGAATTTTTTTACAGTTGCGTCCACGGCGAAGCCCCATCAGAAATCTAATATGACCCTCATCTCATAAAGTTTGGAGATCCCTGGTCTAAGTGAAGGAGAGCAAGAGAGAGCAGGGCTGCTGCCCCCTAGGGGCGGGGTCTGGGAGAGGTGTCAGGCTGCTAGCCGGGAGGGGCAGGTGTGCAGCAGATGACACGGGGGCTGCTGCCCTCCAGCGGCAGGCAGTGGAATAGCGGCTGTCTCGTGTTTCCTCCCCCAGGCCTGACCCGTCTCTGCAGCCCCGCAAGAGCCGCGTCCTTCACGCGCTGATGGCGGCTCTGGGGACCTTTTCTCCTTGGTTCAGTTCTGTGTGTGTCTGACCCTTCCCCTGCGCTGTGCCCCGCCCCGGGCTGTGACGGCAAAGGGGATGTTTTTGTACGTGGTTAGAGTCCCTGCCAGTCACTGTGTCTCGCACAGTGATACACCGCCGTGTCCTCGGGTCTCAGGCCGGTCATGTTCAGATACAGCAGGCTGTTGGGGTTGTCTCTGGAGATGGTGAATCGCCCTTTCACTGGCTGGGCATAGTCCGTGTTAGTGCTGTCGTCGTTAATGGAGGAGATCCACTCGGGCTCTTTCCCGGGAGCTTGGCGGTACCAACTCATCCAATAGCTTTCAAAGGGGAATCCGGAGGCTTTACAGGAGATTCTGATAGAATCTTCGGTGGTTTTCACACCTCCCCCAGACTCCACCAGCTGTATCTGCGAATGGACTCCTGCAAAATTAAAATATATTATTAATCATCTCAACCGCGACCGCTGTAATCCTGAGCTTCCCCTCTGCATCCAGGCAAGGAATCACCTCCGGGAACTGCTGCCATGAAAGCGAGGGGTAGCCACAGCATCATCTTATTTTCTGACTATTTTGGAGACAGCTCGGGAGGACAGTGTGCAGAGAAGCGGGGATGGGTGTGCGCTCAGAGACAGGCGTCTGTGCCGTCTCCTCCACAAACTCGGGGACACCGGGAGTGTCTAACAGGAAATGCGCTCGCTCGATTTGCATACGCTCCCGTCTTAAAAATGAGAGAGAAGTCGACCGCAGGAGTTACATGGTAGCAGCAGGCCCAGCAGCAGTAACTTTACCCTCCTCTCTTTGTGACTTAGTTCCCCATGAGTATGACGAGGACGCAGTGAGGAATCCTTGCTCTGTCTGCTCGAATTTCTTTGTAAGTACTTCAGGGCAGAGACTGTCTCTCCCTGTGCGCCTCCCCTGAGGTCTAATCGCAGACGGGGCCGCGACATAAAAACTCCGAATGGGATTCGCAGTTCCCATTACAGTAAAATTGGTGAGAGCTGCAAGAACAAATCCCTGCGCTGGCTGTGAAATTTCAGCTGCAGGCCCCTGAAATCTGGCTCCCACCTCATCTAGATGCCCTGAGCTCCAAGCTAAGATCTGTGAGGTGGGTTCTAGCTGTTACTGTCCGATAGCTCAGTTATAAATAAGTGCCATAGAGAAGGGAAGGGGAAAAAGTCACTGAAATACTTCACCTACGGCTTGTATTTACCTAACCTCAACTCGCAAACACGGGGGACAAGCTACGCTCACTACTATTTTCGCTTCTCACAAGCTGCCCTTAGTATCAGTTTTTATGAGGGATGTACCCCAATGGTTGTATTATGTCACGTTTAAACCAACCTTTATACTTTAGGATAATTTAAGCCTTATACTCAGATGTAGAGACACCTCTTTCCTTAATCTGTGAATTAGATCATTTTAACGTTAATTTAATTATAAGTGATGATAAACTTCTTTTATTCTTTATAACTCTGGGTTAAGGTCAGTTTACATGACTCATCCGCGTTCATTGGAGGAGCTCCCAAGGCTGTAGCAGATGTGGTAATATAACCAAGACTCCTCTTTCCCAACCCAGATCCTTAGCCCTGCCGTCTCACTGTGTTCCCTGGGGCCTAGGCCAAGTCCCTTAGCGCCTTTGTACCTCCGCTGCCCACCTTTATAAATCGGGTTGTGTTACTTCTTCTGTGTGTCGTAGCTACCTGGACTGCAAACAGTCTCACCTTCTTCGGGGAGCCCACCGCCTCCAAGTGTATCTGTTCTCCGGAGGGCTGAAGTGTGTCTCCTAACGTGTCTACTTGGGCTGAGAACTCGAATTACGCTTATCCGCGTTTCAGACACCTCCCCCACCCCCCACCCCCCGGCAGTTTGTGTCGGAAGCCGGGCGCGCTGTAGCACGGTGGATCCCAGAGAGCACAGAAATACACCCCCGAGTCAGTCCGCTGCGCCCCGTCTATGGATAACGTGAAAGACTTCGCCCCGGTGTCCAGCTGCGCGGAGAACCGAGGTGCCACAGAATCGGATTTGCGTTCCGAGCCGTCGGAGTACCTCCCGATTAGGAAGAGGGGCTGCTTCCCCGGCCGCTCCTGGTACCAGTCCAGGGCGTAGCTGGAATAGGAGGTGCTGTATTGACACCTTATCTCCACCCGCTGCCCCTCCGCGGCTGGCAGAGAATCCGGGATCTGGGTCAGCGAGTTCCCCGCCACCGAACCTAGAAAGGAGACAATTGGGAGGGAGTCACGGGGCGAGGCAAGTCCCGTAGACAGACCCATAGACAGGCCCCAGCCCCTCCGCCCGGAGCTCACCTGAGAACAGCGGCAGCGCCCAGAGGCACAGCCACAGAAATCCCCGCATGTCTGTAACGGGGGAAGCTAAGAACCCCAAAGTCACCGACTGGGCTTCAGGGAAAGAGAGAGTGACTTCGGATTGGCACCAGCAGCGGTGTGAACCAGGGATCCGGAGCAGGGTGCGGGTGGCGCTCACACACCCCGATAACGCGTGGGGAAGAGTGCGAAGGTTGTGTGTCCAGTTGTGAGCATGGATCCGAGTGTGTGTCCCTGTCTGTCCCCGCCTTCTCTCTCACTTGTCGGCAACACACAACAGACAAACCCAACCCACAGTTCTCCTGCCTGCTCCGGAATCCGGGCTGAGAAGGGTTTAAAGTCAAAGAGCTCGGTAGTGAGGATGCGGAGCGCCCTCTTTCTGCCACTGGCCCCTTTCATATGCCTGGGGGAGGGGAGCAGGGCAGGAGGTCCAGGGGAGGGGAGAGCGAGGCTCACTTGGTGGGGGTAGGGGGCTAGCTGGCCCACCACGGGGCTGGAGTTCCCTGTGTGGCGCCCATGGGGTTGGCATCTCCCTGCTGCCTGCTACAGAGACGCGTAACCCGCCTTTCCCACTGTGCGCGCCGCGTCCCCCCGGCCTTCCCACGCAGCTCACTTCGGCCAGCCGGGCCTGCGCCACCGGAACCAACAGGAACCAACCCCTGCGACAAACCCTGCTGCCATATCCTCATATCTACTCAAATTACACCATCACCTAACCAAATCAGCCAGGCCATCAGGGGCTCGTTCACTGCACATCCACCAATGTGATATAAGCCATCATGTGCCAGCAATACCCCTGGGCCATGTACATTGGCCAAACCGGACAGTCTGTATGCAAAAGAATAAATGGACACAAAGCAGACGTGAAGAATTGTAATATTCAAGAACCAGTGGAAGCTCATTTTAACCTCCCTGGACACTCAATAACAGACTTAAAAGTGGCCATTCTTCAACAAAAAAATCCCTTCAAAAGCAGACTCCAACGAGAAACTGCAGAACTGAATTAATTTGCAAACTTGCCACCATCAAATGAGGCCTCAGTAAAGACTGTGAATGGCTGGTCACTACAAGAAGTAATCGCCCATGAACTGTTGAGTATGGGCCATCCACCCTGTTGGAATTGACATCCTTCGCACTACATAAAGTAATTTTTACTCTGTTGACATTCACACCTGCTTCTCCACGGCTGGGAATGGGACACACTGAGTGAATCATTGACACACACACACACACACACACAACCTGGAAAGGCAACGCCCACTTTTCTTGTGCTGTGTATTTGTACCTGGCTATTGTAATTATCACTCCATACATCTGAAGAAGTGGGTGGTAGCTTTATTATGCTCTAATAAATGTGTCAGTTTTGAAGGTGCCGCAAGACTCCTCGTTGTTTTTGCCGAAACAGACGAACACGGCTACGCCTCTGAGACTCCTCACCATGGACATTGTGTATTTCAGTGTGTCCTACATTGGGCAGGTATAGTGGGAATTGGGAGGCACGCAGCCCCTGGCATGGGGCATATATGGGGGACCCTGGTATGGGAGGAGGTGAGAATGGGGGAGACTCCAGCCGGAGTCCCTGGTAAAAAGAGGGTCTGGAAGGGCTGCAGACAGGGAGTTTGCGGGCGGGCGGGGGACTAGAGAGTGACGCAGGAGACCCCGGGGTGATGAGCAATCAGCTGCGACTGCACAAGCCAGAAAGAGCAACCCCCCGCCCCCAGCTTCTGAACAATAACACACACCTTGGTGCCCCCTGAGACGTGGCTCCCCTCCCCCTCCCTAACCCCCCGGTGCACGTGGGGGAAATGACTCATCTCCCTTCCTTTGGGAGACCGCCCCTCCCCCCGGGACAGTTTGTGTCGAGAGCCGGTCGCGCTCTGTAGCTCGGTGCATCCCAGAGAGCACAGAAATACACCCCCGAGTCAGCCCGCTGCGCCTCCTGGATGGACAGGGTGAACGATCTGACCTCGGTGCTGAGCTCGGAGGAAAACCGAGGGGGCACGGACGCGGGCTTGCGTTCATTCCCCCTCTCGTTTCTGTACAGCAGGAACAGAGGCTGCTGCCCGGGCAGCTGCTGGTACCATCCCAGGGTGTAATACGTGTACGTGGTGCTGTATTGACAATTCAGTTTGACCGGCTGCCCCTCCCGGGCTGACACGGTCGCTCGAATCTGGGTCACGGAGTTCCCAGCCACGGGACCTAGCAGGAGAAGGATGGAGGCAGAGTAAGACCCGTGAGTTAGAAAACGCACCGTCTTATCGACAGTAGATTTAAACCACTTACTGACGAGAAGAAAGCAGAGGACAATCCACATCTCGTCTCTACCGCTGCCACACACAGAATGGGGCGTCTCCCGCTTTGTCCGGTCTATTTATAGTCAAGGACCAGCTCCCCCTCGTGGGAGGGCTGCGAATAGACAGAGGAAGAAATTCTGCCCAAGAAGCCACCTGCAGACAATGGGCAGGAGTGTTTTTTCTTAAGCTATCTCTCCTCGGTGTAGGTATATAACTTCGTTACAGTTATTGCAGGCAACTAAACTAGGCTACCATTTCTCCGGAGGAGTATAATCAATAAAAGGAGAACTATAGACAGACAGATACACTTGTATTTACTTTCAGACAGAGACAGATACTTGTAGCCGTTTTGGTCTAAGGATATGAGACAGACAAGGCGGGTAAGTTAATATATTTTATTGGACCAACTTCTGTTTGCGAAAGGGTTTTTGAGGTTCACAGAGCTCTTCCTCAAGTCTGGAGAAGGAAGGTAGACCTGAGGAGGAGTTCTCTGAACTCCTTGTTCTTTCTACCAACAAAAGTTGGTTCAGTAGAAGTTATTACCTCACTTACCTTGTCAGATAGATAGGGAGGTAGGGAGGTAGGTAGGTAGATAGATAGGTAGATAGATAGATAGATAGATAGATAGATAGATAGATAGATAGATAGATAGATAGATAGATAGATAGATAGATAGATAGATAGATAGATAGAAGTATGTGAGTATATATGGAGAGGGGGAGAGAGAGAGAGAGAGAGAGAGAGAGAGAGATCCTTCCCTCCTACTGCGGACATTTGGGTTAAGGGTGTTCTGTAGATCTGCAAATTGGCCTCTTTACACTTTTCTTCTTTAACTGTCCATGGAGGGTTTCCACCCTGGACAGCTCCTTCAGTCTAACTGTTCTCAGAAGATGGTCTATGGGTGAATAGCAGCACCTTGTGGCCAATTCCTTGAGTTACAAAATGGGGCTTAAATTCCCTCTCTGCACAGGACAAGCACAACTTTATCTCAAGAATCAGAGAGGTAACCGTATTAGTCTGGAATTGCAGAAGTGACAAAGAGTCCTCTGGCACCTTTTAGTTAGTCTTTAAGGTGCCAATGGACTTTTTGTCACTTCTACAACTCTATCTATCTATCTATCTATCTATCTATCTATCTATCTATCTATCTGTCTGTCTGTCTGTCTGTCTGTCTATACTATACTATACTGTACTATGCTATACTATACTACATACCAGTGTATCTCTAAAACGGCTTTTAATGAATTATACTCCGTTGAAAGATGCCAACCTAAAGTTTGGCATAAACAGAAATAAATTCCATACTACTGTTGTCTGACAGATCTTCACACACACACACACACACAGAGAGAGAGAGAGAGAGAGAGACAGAGACAGAGACAGAGAGACAGGCAGACCCCAGTCACTTGGGCCCCAGAGCTGGTCATGGTCTGTAGTTTTCAAGCGATGTCTCCTCCCCCAACTTTTGCCCTGTCAGTTTTTGCTCTGCTCCGCGGCACATCCGTGGCAGTGTGGGGACTGGAAGCGCAGTAATACACCGCCATGTCGCTCAGCTCTGCGCTCAGGATTTTGAGGGTGAACCTGTTGTTGGAGCTATCGACTTCCCCTACCAAGCGGCCCCGGAAGCCTTCTCCATAGTGGTCCCCTTCTCGGTAAATCCAGGTCAGGGGGCCCCGCTGCCCCTTTCTGTACCAGTACATCCAGTAGCTGCTCATCTCCCCGCCCTTCACACTGCACTGGAAGGTCACTTCTTCACTCTCCCGGACTGCAAAGACCTGGGCACCTTGTTCCAGCACCACATCGCTCCTGACAGCTGGCGAGAGAATAAAACGTATTGATAAGGCAAAGAGATTAACTGCCCGAAAAGGGGCCATGAGGGAGAAGGATAAAAGTCAGCAGACACACATGGCTGAACAGTAAAATAACAGTATCTGGCAAGGCAAGAATTCTTCTGTGTAACTGAAAATCTGGAGAGAATTTGACAGCTTCACAACCCGTTAAAGATGAAGAAAACAAGAAAATAAAAACAAACTTCTGGAAACCAACCTAAACACAGAACACACACACACACACACACACACACACACACACACACACACACACACACTCAAAAAACCTGGACAGCAACATAAGCACACAAAAAATCATAAACACAAACACCTGAAAACCAACCTAAACACAGAAAACACAAAAAAACTCAAACACAAAAACCTGAAATCCAACATTAAACACACACACACATAAAGAGGGAAATAAAAACGCAAAGACAGGAACACCTAAATTCAGAATAAATACTGAAGATACTCACAAAATATACAATAACATAAGAACACAAAAACACGCATATGAAAACCTGAAAAAGAAAATAAAAAGTGATAAAGAAACAAACTGAAAAAAGTCAAACACAGAAAACATAAACACCAGGAAACCTGCATAAATACAGAGAGCGCAAGAAACTCGGACACAATAAATTAATACAAAAAAAGCTGAAAACCCGAAGGAAAAACCAGAGCAAACCCAGTCACAGAAGGCAGGTGCAGAATTAGGGCTCTGTGCTGTTGTGTTTTATTTACTTCTGCAAACGTTGCTGAGAAGCAGCAGAAGGCAGCAGCCCCTTATCATCTCTGCAGGAAAACGAAGACCCGGGAGTTTCTCTGTCAACCCCCTTGCAATACAAAGGTTTCTGTCACGTGCCCCTTTCTCCGCAGACGCTTGCAGAGGATGGAGCTCGGCAGCAGTTCTATTTCTGGACTGCAAAAGCAACACGATGGAGCTCTGTCTCCAGCCTTTGAGGTCTTTAGCGCTCAGGGTAACACACCGTGGCTCAGCTCAAACCCCTCCAGTCAGACACGGGGCAGCCAGATATCAAACAGCTCCTTCCCCTCTTAATGAGTAGCCTTCCAAACACCAGATGGAGCTTTGAGCTCCTGAGGAGTGAAGAGGAAAAGAGAAACACGGCCCAGCTGTTCACACAGACCTGGGTTCTGCAAATGACACCCAGCAAAGCATTTCGGCTGCGAATTTCAAAGAAATCTAAAGGAATTAGAAACCTACATTCCACTGAAGTTCATCCTGAAGTTTATGCTGCTGCTTTAATCTGCTGGAAAATACTTTTATATAGTATGGTACATTTTTAAAGAGGAAAGGGCTTCTTTCTTTCTTTCTTTCTTTCTTTCTTTCTTTCTTTCTTTCTTTCTTTC
>ML677416.1:0-14010 GCA_007922305.1 Dermatemys mawii | reverse complement strand
TTCTTTCTTTCTTTCTTTCTTTCTTTCTTTCTTTCTTTCTTTCTTTCGTTCGTTTTGGTGAAGACAGAAGGGGCTTCTTTCTCTTTACGCGTTTATACTGACCTTTAGACTCTTGTGCGTGTCTGCGTGCTTATTCTGTTTGTGTTTATCTTTTTGTATTCTGTGGCTGTGTTCTTATTACTTGTGCTGTATGTTGTTGCTGCGTATGTTTTTGATTTGGTTTTGGTTTTTTGCTTGTTTGTGTGTTTGAGTTTTTTGCATTCAGTTTTCTGGTTTGGAGGGTGGTTTTTTGCTTTTTCTCTACCTCTATGTTTTCTATATCTCTTCCCATTCTTTTGTTTGTTCTTTGCTTTTCATTTTAAATTCTAAATCTCCAATATTTCTCTCTTGCTCTAAACCACTCTATACCCTTTAAATATATTTCTAAGTAGGGCTTTAAAGTGTTCACTGTTTTACAGGCTCAAAGAGTGTTTCAGGACGAAAATGCCATTGCTCTAACCCATTTTGAAAATGGGTTGAGATAAACAAGAACAAGGCATTCTTATTCTGGAATAAGAGGGTCCACACCTGGATAGTTCAAGGAATATCTGTTGCACTTTAAATTCACACCCTACCTTAATCCACATTAATTTTCAAGAGTAGACAAGCCCGAGTGTTCCAATCCTTCTGAGTGCTGTTTCTTTGTGCTTTGTTTGATGGAGGGATTTTGTAAAGAAAGCTCTATCCCTTTTCTTACTGTGTTACTCAGCGCACAGTAATAGGTGGCGGAGTCAGACAGCCTAACCGATGATATATCCAAAGGGAAAACCCTGCTGGTTTTATTAATTTTGGCTTTGAAACGGTTCCTGAACCTCTCTTCCAAGTCTCCATGCCTGGAGCCCTCATGTAGGATGAACTGTGGAGATCCTCCTGATTCCTGCCTGTACCAGAGCAGCGTTGGGAAGCCAGAAGTGTAGCTACAGTCCAGGGTGACGAATTTCCCTTCCTTCACCTTTGTTTCTCCCACGGGCTGGATGATTGTCTGGCCTTGGGTGATCCCTTAAACACATCAAAGTAACATCGGAGTTATTACAAAACCCCTAGGACACACAGATTTCATCTCAGTCCTTTAAGCAAACATCAGCCAAGAACAGAAATAGAAGATGGAATTAAATACTGTGGTGTTGATAAACTCACCAGACCAGTTCAGGGTCAGGATAAATACCAAAGGAAGCGCAGGCATCCTGAGACCTCCAAGGGTGTTGGTCGCTGCTGCGAGAGAGGGTCCCTTTGAGATGAACTTCATCAGCTGCTCTCTCCTCTCACCGGAGATGGTGCTTTTCTTTTTAAGGTGCCTGCCTTGTTCAGTTCAAGGTGACTCATCCGGGCCTGATCCAAAGTCTTTTGAAGTCAACAGACGTCTTTCCATCCACTTCAGGGGTCATTGGATCAGGCCAGTCATAGGAATATATTTCACCATGAATGTGGACAATAATCTTATGAAAATTGTCCAGCATTGCACTATACCCAGGAGCGGCGAAAAGAAATGCCTAATATCTCTTCTCAAGAAGGGGAGAGAGGTGATTCACTGTCATCAGAGTTAAGATATAAAGCAGAGAGAGATTATATGATAGATAGATAGATAGATAGATAGATAGATAGATAGATAGATAGATAGATAGATAGATAGATAGATAGATAGATAGATAGATAGATAGTGGATGTGTTATCAGGTACTGGCCTCCATGGAATCCAAATCTCCAATCACTGTGGATTTTAAGTCTGAAGAGCTTTTGAGCTCTGTAGTGTAACCTCCTACAGGATTTGAGGAGGTGAGATATATGGTTTCATGTATCTTTTCCAGTCCACATCCCATCCAATGATTTAAAGAAACAAATTCAGTCATTAAAGGACATTCTAGCCTACTCTAGTCTAGTCTTATTTCCTGTTATGTATTGTATTGTATTGCGTTCTGCTCCCATGCCCTGTATTGTACTCTCATTTCCTATATTCTGATCAATTCTGGATTGTAATTATAAATATAAACTAAAAAATGAATTTCTCAATAACAGACACACAAAGTTCTTCTTGAGGATTCATGTGAAATCCATGTTTTTGTACTGCTAAACGAAGATGTCTTTTAATTAAAACGTGATTTTAAAAGGAATAATAATTTCATATAATCCACGTTCTTCTGAGATATACCTACTTATTTTTAAATACCGATTTTTTACACAGTCATTTTTCTCTTCTTTCAAATGAAGACAACTTTTATTTATTCATATATGCATATATGTAGTTAAAATAAACAGTTATTTCATAACATTTATATTATATACAATGATATTTAAAATATTGATTTTATTTGCACACACAATTCATTTTCCCAATATTTAAATACAGACAAAATATAGTTATTCAGGTAAACAATTAATATCCATAGGAACCTAGAACATAGGACTGGAAGGGATCTCCATCCTGGGTCATAGAGCATTTCAGGTAACCCCATTTTATAAATGTATCGAGCTCCATTTTAAAATTAGTTTGCTTGTTCATGCCCACTCCTCCTATCACCTGTTCTGTAACATCACAATCACTCCTTTAATGATTCGACATCTTCTAATTTCCAGCCTAAATTTATTCACGGCCAGTTTATAAGGAGTTGTTCTTGTACAAACATTGTTCACTAGCTTAAATAGTTCTTCTCCCTTCCTGTTGTTTATCTTCCTGGTGCATTTATAAAGAGCAGTCAGACCCCCATTACAACAGTCAGACTGGGTCAGACCAAAGGTCCAACTAGCCCAGTGTCCTGTCTCCGGACAGTGGCCAAAGCCAGGTGCCCCAGAGGGAATGAACAGAACAGGAATCATCCAGTGATCCATCCTCTGTCGCCCATTTCTAGATTCTGGCAAACAGAAGCCAGGGACACCATCTCTGCCCATCGCTTGACAGTCTTTGTTTTGCGTGGCTTAATAATGAATCGCCTCTCCTAAAATCAGATCTCCATTTCCCTGAACATCTGAGTAAATCTTCTCTTAACCTCTTCCACTTTGAATTAATCTTTCTTGAACATGGGTCACCTAAACTGGACAATGAACTCTTTTAATTAACTACTTGATTTTATCATTATTAACTTATATGAACTTTCCATGGAAGGGTTAACAAATCTCATTCATCACCTGCGTGTTTTATCTTTGAAAATCTCATTTGCGTTTGGTCAGTGTCTTGTCATTATCTGTGTTTTTATTTTGTTTGCTGTGTTGTGGTAGATGTGTTGGTCCCGGGTAAGCAAGAGAAAAGGTGGGAGCGGTAATATCTTTTATTGGCCGAACTTGCTCTCCATAGAGCTCTGTGAAATCTTGTCTCTCTCACCAACAGACGTTGGTCAAACTAAAAATATTGCCTCACCCAGATTGTCTATTTATTTTCTAACTTTTGACCAACCTTCCCTGGGGAACTCAGTGCATCTCTAACCCCAGACATTGCTAGGCACTAAAATTATCTTTCTGTGGGCATCTATGTCCCGGTTGTCTTTAGTCACCTGAGCTGCACCACTGAATTCAAGAGGAGTCTTCCCATTGTCTTCAATTGTCTTTGGATCAAGCTTTCCTTCAGTGGCAAGTTATTGTTCAGGGTGTTAGAGCAGGTGAACCGTTGTGCGTTGCAAGGCACAAAAATGTACAGCACCATCTCCTGGCTGTAAAGCCCTGATGGTTAAAATGCTGGAGCTGTTGGCACGGTCAACACAGACTCCGAAGCGTCCTGAATTTCTCTCCTCACTATAGCTGTGAATGATGTAAGTCAGTTCAGCGTTGGCCTTCCGGTAATACCAGTAAATGGAATCGTAATCCCCATCGGGAATGTCATGCTTGCATTGAATCTTTGCATCAGCCAACTCAGCACCGCTCTGGTCGGGAGACTGGGTTACTTCAGACAGGCAGATACCACCTCGGGGAAGGGAATGAGAGGGAGAGTTGAATAAAACACTACACAACAAAGGTGGGCTAGCGATGCAGAGCACAACAGGGAGACCAGCTGGACTCGGTTGGTAGCTTGCAAAGGGGATGGGCTGGCATGGAAGGCAGAGCTGGGTTTGAGGACACTGAATTTAACTTCAAGACCTGCTACCAACTCGCTGGGTGACTTTCAACAACTCATCTGGACGAGAACACAGGACACCTAAAAGATTTGGACACTTAGTTACCATTACGAGTAGCAGAAATTCGGCCTCTAAATCCCTTAGGCATCTTTGTGATTCTCAGTTGTATTCTCTCTGGGTCTCTATGTAAAATAGGTATAACAGAACTTGCTGTTTTTCCTTAGACTTTGTCTGTCTAGGGCACTATGTATCTATACAGAGCTCCACACAACATAGTGGGGTCATGATTTCGGTTGGAGGCAGTGAGTGTTACTATAGCAATAATACATGTAAAACAGGCAATGAGCGGGGTTACTCACTGAACAGGGACAAGAAGAGATAGCTGCGCCCATCCATGGCACTCTGCGGGGTTTTCTTGTTCTGTTTGTAGGTCGAAGCTTGCTGCTGTCGCTGGCGGTAGAGAGATAACACCGCCTGTTTCGACAGAACTAGCCTCCGAATGCGTTCAACCCCTCACCACTTCGGCCTTATCTTCAAAGGCTGCATGGCAGTTTGGTTGCTATGGCAGTAAAGGAAATAGGGGATTAAGAAAGGTGGGTTTTTGAACATATCACAAGAAGTTGCTCATCAAAAGGTCTTTTCAAACTTTCATCCTCTACAGATGGAGAACTGCTTGCTTGCTGAAGGCGTGGGGGTGTTCGGAGTTTAGCTTTATTATCATTATATCATTTTTATCTTTCTCTATATAGCAGTACCACATAAAGACCTCCTTGTGCGTGGTGCTGCACAGACACACACACACACACACACACACACACAAAACATCTTCTGTCCTGCAGACTTTACTGTCTAAATAGTCTGAAGAAGGAATTTTATCCCTATTTTACAGGTGAGGAATTGAGGTACAGGGGGACTAAGGGCCAAATTTTAAAGTTATGTATGTACCGTTGAAATCAATGGGAATTAGGCACCTAAATACATTTTCAAAGTTGGCTGCGAGATGTTATAATAATGCAATCTCTGAGACGCAATAATAATAATAATAATAATAATAATAATAATAATAATAATAATAATAATAATAATACCACCCAGGTAGTGGGATGACGCAGCAGTGATCCTTGAGAAGTATATGCTTTAGTCAAGCACAAATTATTAGGTTCAATAGAAGAGAAACAGGATGATCCATGTTGTACAGGGGTCATGATCTAGTGGTCTTCTGGCCTTTAAAACTATTAACCTAAGCAGGGGTTCTCAAAGTGGGGGTCGCGACGCCCCTGGGGGTCGCGGAGCGCCTCCAGGGGGTTTGCGATCTCCAAGCGCTGCTTTAAAGCCGCCGAATGCATTACTTCCAGTTTTTCGGCGTACGTACAAGGGTCTGCCCTAGCACAGGAGCAAGGTAAAAAGGGTCACGGTCTCAAAGTGTTTGAGAACTGCTGACCTATAGTTAGGTACCTATTAAATCTATTAATCTATAGCATTACCCACTAGTGGATAGTGGAGTTAATCAAGTTTTCAGGCAACAAACCAAAAATTCTTTAGCCTTACAACTGTCTCCAAAAAGGGTGTAATCTTATTCTCTTTGGAACTAACAAAGGATGGTCTTTATGTCTAAGGTATGTCTAAGGTACAGGCCAGGGAGTAAAGGAACTCCGCTTCAGTTTCCAGACCTGCCATAGACTCCTTTTGTGATTCTGAGAAAGTAATTAAGTCCTTCCGCACTTTGTTTCCCCATCTATAAACTGGGACTTCCCTGTCTCGCAGGAGTTTTTTGGTTTTTGTTTTTGTTTTTTGGGTTTCTTTGTGTGGGGGGGGAAGGGGGGAATAAGTACATAAAATATTGTGGTGGTCTTGGTAATGGAGACCAGAAAAGTACCTTAGGTGGATGGTTTTCTAGTTACCTAAACCACTTTCAAAATTTGATTTTAAAGACAAAAGGGACCAATAGTTCATGTAGGATTCTAGTCTGATCCCCTGCATTTCAGAGGTCATAAAATTTCACTCTGTTACCCCTTTCCTGAGTAATCTGTGTTTGGCTAACCCATATCTTCCATCACTTCCTTTGGGAATTTGTTCCAAGGGTGAATCACCCTCTGTTAAAAACTGTGCCTTGCTCCTAATCTGCAATGGGACTTGCCCTCCTAAATTACTGAGATGCTTTTGAAAAGGCTTTCTATGCCACAGTGCCCCAACTGGATATATGGATGTGGATAACAGTACTTCCCCTCTCACAAGGTGCTGTCAGAATGCATGCATTAAAGATGGGAAGGCTTTCAGACACGACCTGGTTTGAACATTTCAGCCATAAAACATCATATATTGAGAAACCTGTTTATTCTGGGTTGCTTCACACTTCTCTTTTCAGACTTTATTATTATTATTATTATTACTATTATTATTATTACCGTGCTGGTCTGATGGCAGCACCACATGCTGTACAAATACAAGGAGAAAAGCTGCTCCTGGACCGGAAGAGCTCACAATCTCAGCTCCTGAGTGCATTTCTGCACAGAAAGACTCATTGCTCCCAGGCAACAGCGCAGTAACAGGTGGCAGCATATTCATTGTTAATCCCCATAATTTAGATCCCAGGTTGCAAGTACTTTCTGCCCTCCGTGATGTACAGTCTGTACACTGTTTTGCTGGAGGTGTTTTTTGATGCCCACTGATTAGATGTTCTAGGGTCTGGTGCGAGAACAGTCGATACCAATGATTAGAGCCCAAAGGACAATAGCAGAGCAAATTCGATCCTCTTCGAGCCAGCGCCTTTGCAGTAGGAGGCTGCTGCATATTAGAGATGGTCTCAGCATCTGCCAAAGGAAAAAAGGAGACTCGAGGCGACCTTATTTGAGCAGAGGGGATATACGCTATGGAAAGGGCCAACCTTCCATGTAAAAAGACAGGTTCTGTCTACTCATTCAGTCACTCATTTGCATCCTGTTAACAACATCAACGCCAAATGAGTTCAATATATTTAAAAACTACAGAGATGGAGTAGGTAGAATAGAGAGAGAGAGAGAGAGAGAGAGAAGTTTATTTTATTCGTTGGTGTCTTTACATTTCATTGTAATGCAAAAATTCCTCCTTTTTGAAAGGAATTTAGGTACCTGGTGCGATTTTCAAAAGCACCTACACATCTAAACCCCACTGGCACACTGAAAATTCCTCTAGATGCCTGTGTTGATCTTTAGGTTCCTAAATACATTTTAAAAATCTGGCCCTTAATGTCCCTGCCTCTCTGAGATGTAGTGAAGAAAACTTCATTAAAGATTGCGAGACACTCAGGTACAACACTGATAAGCGGCATACAGCTGAGAGAGAGACAGGAATTTCCCTCTCAATCACCAACGTCTATAGGAGAAACAGGTCCCTCCAGAAGCAACTCGGAATGTAAAGTTGTATGGCCGAGGCAGTGTGTCCTAGACGACAGAGCAACACAGCGGTGTATTGGGGTGCAAAGGGCAGGGGGAGGGTTCTCTTCCTGGCTTTACCAGTGAATGACCATAAGCAAGTCACCTCCTCACCCTGTGCCTCATCAGCTCCCCCTGGTAGAGACTCCCTTTGTAAACACCTTACCATGTGTCTGAATGCAGAAGGGATTTACGGGCGGGGATTCGAAAGACTCATTGAGCAGCACAAAGACACCTGCTCATTATAGCATAAACACCAGACTCTGCCCGTCTTCCCAAGGGCGCTACTTCATGTGTGTTAACCTCACTGCAGCAAGGAAGGGAGGGTTATTGTACAGCTCTGTTATGTGGCTCTGTCACGGTGCCAGACGCAGGGCGCAGTAATACACCTCTGTGTCTGCCAGCTCCAGGGCTCTGATGGTTAAAACAGTGGAGCTGTCATCGGCCTGGGAAGAAAACCTCTCCTGGGCGAAACTTGCAGTGTGGCTTTCGCCGCTGTAGAACTTCGCTCCTCTCCGGAGAATATACTGCGGGGCTTGGTTCGGATAGTGACGGTACCAGTAGAGATAGACATGTTATTGCTGGTCGTGTAAGAACAGCGGAGTGTCGCAGTGTCTCCTTCTGATCGAGACACTTCTATTTCCCTGGACAGGACGGAATCACCCAGCGCAGCACCTGCAAGAAGACACGCTCTCGCAAGGACAAAATCTCATTGCAGCTTACGGCTGGGAACCTTAAATCACCCAAGCTATTTGGAAACCAAGGTTCGGGTTAGAGTTAGGATGCGGGTTAAGGCATAGGTTAGATCTAGGGATTAGAGTTAGGGCTAGTGTTCGGATTCGGATAAAGCCGTAGGTGTAGGATTTAGGGTGAGGACGAGGGTTCGGGGATAGCGTTAGATTTGGGGTTAAGATTACAGCGAGGTTGAGGTAAAAGGTTTGGAGTAGGTTTAAGACTAGAATTCCATGGGAGAAGGGAGCCCAAAGTCCTTTGAAAATCCCAATCTAGGTACCTAGGAGATTGAATATCCAAATGCTAAGAATCAAACCCTTCCCCATGATTTCTCCCAAAGTGATCTCGCTTTTATGTTCTCTAAGACGTGGCTGCGAAGAAGAATCTAATCTTCGTGTATCCGAAGGCAGCACTAGCTGGGGGCGGTACAACAACAACAACAACAAACGAGTGGAAGAGGGTGGAGTTTGGAGCTCATAAAAGACACTGGAAACACGCTAGGTTCAGGCGAGTCTGCAGCTGACAGGATCCTGCTGAGATTGAAGGGAGAGGAACGGAGCTGCGGATGAGACATTTCTCGGAGACTCAGGAGAGCTGGTTTCAGTTCCCAGCTCTACCACAGATCCCCTTTGAGAGCTGGTCAAGGCAATTAATCTCTCTCGGTCTCGGTTTCCCCCATATGTAAAACAGCGATCCTAATATTTCTGTACCACATCTGGACTGTGAGGGGTACATATTTGGAAGCACTGGGATGGTTCTGCGACGGGGTGATATAAGTAGATAGACTGATACCCAGATAGCTTTATTAGGAATGAAGTTTGGGACTTTCAAAGGATGATTTTCACGAAATTTGGGTATCTCATTCACAGAGGCTCCTTAAAAATTCCCAGACAACATCCTTGCAATATGTTTTTAAAGACTCTTTTTCCTCTCTGGTTAAAATCTAAAATAAATAGAACACGGAAGGATTACAATGACGTGTATTATCCTTTTTACCAGTAGGTTGTGCTATCTTTGTTTTCCCAAATCTACCTGGACAGCGTTACTTTAGTCACATGCATTATTAAAATGTCATGCAAAAATAGTACGAGATGTCCAACTAATCACACCAAAGAAGAAGGTGCTTTACAGGTTGAGACTGTCGCAGAATTGCAATTAGTCTTTTAAATCTACCACGCACAGTCCTAAATAGGTTATCTTCATTTAAATCATGTAACTGCACTATTTTTACTCGTGTGGTTTTTAATGGGTATTTTTACTATGTGTTATTTGCAAAATACTCTAGTCTAGGAAGAGAAAATTTTCCCAAGGCGTTAACAGAATAACGCCCCGCCCATTCCATGAGCCAAGGTTGATAAAGGACTGTAAAGATTTGGTTGGGGCGGGGGGATAGGAAGCACTAGCTTGACACCGGCACAGTCACCTCAGAATATGTATTTCTGGGCAGTGTAACAATTCTCCTAAGGCAGCTGGTTCCAGCCTCCGTGTGCCTCATGTCCGCTGCATCAGAAAAGGGAGGGATTTTTAGCCCAGCTTTGCTATGTGGCTCTGTCTCTTCGCGCGCGCTGCGGAACACAGTAATACAGGGCTGTGACAAGCAGGGAGAAGGGTGGACATGATCTCAAAAGTTTCACTGGAGGGGGGAGGCTTTTCTGAAGGGAGATACCTGGAGCTGTAACCTGAGATGAGAAGGGGGAGGGGAGATGACACCTGGAGCCCGGGAAGTGAACAAAGGAAGGGGAAGACGGCTGCAGGGTTTTGAGGGGGTAGAAGCTGGCTGGTGAAGAGGAAGGAGCCCGGATTTGGGGTCTTATCTCCCTGCCCCCCAGAAGGGCCTGACTAAGGGATTCTGTTTGTACTGACACGCTCTGAGTTGGATTGTGTTCGAGGCATCTCAAATAAACCTTCTGATCTACTGGCTGGCTAAGAATCACTGTGAATCCCTGGAAGTGGGGGGTGTGGGAACTGGACTCCCCCACCCCCACGCAGTAATACAGGGCTTTGTCCGCCAGTGCCAGCCTCAGGTCTGTGATGGTCAGAACTGTGGAGCTTTCATCAGCCTGGGATGAAAACCTCCCCTTGGCTAAACCTGCAGCGTGACTGGCTAATTTTATCTCCTCTCTGGAGAATGCACTGCCGGCTACGGTTACTATAGTGAGGTACCCGAAGAAAGAGACAGTGTCAATGAGGAGTTGAGAGAGAAGTTATTTTAACTCCGTCTCCGGCACTGTTGGGGCCCTTGCTGGAATACTTTGTCCAGTTCAGGTGTCCAGAATTAAAGAAGGGGGTTGATACATTGGAGAGGGTTCAGAAAAGAGCCGTGAGAATGATTAAAAGATTAGAAACCATGTTTATAGTTATGGGCTCAAAGTTTTCCGGTTTAATTGTGATTTGACCTGGATAGACTTGGAACTGTAAACGTAATCTCACTCTGTGTATCAACAAATATTACAACTTGGCATCACAATTTTTAAACACAGTAACAAACTGGTATTTTTACAACTTATTTTTACAAATTCCCTCAGAACGCGCTGCTGGAAGGTGTCTAGCAGCTTTCCCGATTTAAGTTCCTGCTCTTTGTACTCTCCCAAGGTGGACTTTTTAGTGTAAATTGTTCAAAGAGCATTTCACCTTGAGGTGTGTGCGTTTAAAGAATAACTTGACACCCCCACAATCACCCCTAAATGAACCCTTTTAACAGTGTAACAAGTCTTCTGTGCGACTCTCCTTCCCGCTTCAATAACCTCAGCTGCTAGAAGGAGAGGAGGGTTTTTGTCCTGCTCTGCTGGGCGGCTCTGTTGCTGTGCCCTCTGCAGGGCGCAGTAATACACCGCTGTGTCTGCCAGGGCCAGGGATTTGATGGTTAAAACGGTGGAGCTGTCGTCAGTCTGAGAAGAAAACCTCTTCTTGGCGAACTCTGCAGTATCACTGCGTTGGCTGTAGGACTTCGCTCCTCTCCAGAGAATGTACTGCGGGGCTTGGTTCGGATACTGGCGGTACCAGTAGAGATAGATACCGCCAGAATAGTCCGTATTGTAAGAGCATCTGAGGGTCACAGTGTCTCCTTCTCCTCCAGAGACGGCGGGTTCTCTGGGTTCGACCGAGTCGCCCAGCCCAGCCCCTGCAAGAAGACAATCCCATGTCAAATCATCATTCCACCCATACCTGGCCCGCAGGGATGGCTCTAGGCGCACCGTGGGGTTCAGGGAGGAACCTACATATCCACGTTCCTAACCGGACAGGAATGAAGGTTGGGCGTAGGGATCAGGTTTGGGCTGAGCGGTTAGTATTAGCTCTCGGGATCAGGCCAGAGTTCGGGTTCAGTGTAACGGTAAAATGGAGCGGTTACCGCTAGGACTAGGATCAGGGTTCGGATACGGATGAGGGATCGAGTAAAGACCACGGCTCGGAAAAGAACGAGCGCCAGGGCTCCATTGTAACTCCCTCAAAACACTTCGACAATCCTAACTCATTTACCCAGGAGCTGAAATATCCAAAGAATGAAAACACAGCCCGTCTCCATGGTGAACCCCCCGCCTCCGAGTCTGACGCGCTCAGATGTTGCTGCGAACAGGGAAGACAGGCAACTACACTTCAAGTCTCTGCACTAGCTACAACCACAGGTGCCGGCTTCCTCCGGATCCCAGCGGTGCTCTACTCCCCCTCCACCCTCGGCCCCACCCGCCCCCTTCCGCTAAGCTCCTACCCTGCCCTGCCTCTTCCCGCCCCCCGCTCCTCCTCAAGTCCCTGCCCTGCCTCTTCCCACTCTCTGCTGCACGCGCTGGAACAGCTGATTGCGGCAAGTGGGAGGCGGTGGGAGGGACGGGGAGGAATTGATCAGCAGGGCTGCTGGTGGTTGGGAGGCGCTCGTGCCGGGGGGAGCTGGCTACCGCTGGGTGCTAATCACCCACTAGTTTTTTTCAGTGGGTGCTCCAGCCCTGGAGTTGGCACCTATGGCTACAACTGCACAAAGTTCAAGAGAACCCGGGCTGGCCGAAGAGGGAGGGGGTCGGGTAACACCTAAAAGGTTCAGGAAACTCGCTGCGTTCAACTTAGTCTGTAGATGAGATTGTGATGAGCTTGTAGGAAGAAGAATCGGTTCAGCCCTGAGTGCAGGTCGAGCTGACTTCAGTTCCCCCCCGACCCCCGCACCTCACTCCCTTGTGACATTGATCAAGGCAGTTACCCACGCTCTTCTCAGGTTTCCCTAGCTATGAATTAATGGGTCTTTGCCTCAAATGTGGATTGTGAAGATAAATATGTTGGGGCCTCTGAAATTATTGTGGATAACGGATACATTTATCAGGAATTAGGTTTGAGATTTTTCAGAAGAAAAGTTTAATAGAATTTTTTTAATTCCCAGTCCAAGTTCTTGGCAGAATTGTTAATGTCTTTCCTCTGTGGCTTTTGCTGTGATCATGATTAAAGTCTCAAAATATAAAGAACATACACGGGTTTCAAATGACCGCGTGTATTTACACTTTTCACCAGCAGGTGACGCTGCTTTACCATCACTTGACCACAACCTGCATGGAGAAAGCATCACTTTGTCCATGTTTGTATCGTCCTTAGTTTAAAAGGACCAACACTATCCTAGGAAAAAAATCGATCAGAAATGTAATTTTATCTTAAATCTGAACAGCGATATGTCTCTAGGGGCGTCCGAAACGGTCGCTATGCCCATCAACAAACACCTACATCTGAGTATTTTAACAGTATCTTTTCCCCATATTTTGTCATGTTCTGCAACAAATGAGTATTTTAATAGTATTACTTATCTATATCTTTTATGTCACATTGCTTTATCCCTACGGTATCACAAATGGATATTCTTTCTTTCTTTCTTTCTTTCTTTCTTTCTTTCTTTCTTTCTTTCTATACCCACAATTTGCCATAAATCAGTTATTTATAATATTTGAAGCTGTATAAACTGATGTGACTCCCCTTTCAAAAGAACTAAATATTTCTAGACCTGCTTATACACTTGGCCACAAGGAGGCAGCTTTTATACAGTGGTAGGTGGCCCCTCCAGAGATCCGCAAGCAGCATGAATCTCTGAAAACTGAATGCAGCGGGGCTGGGAGGGTTTTTGTAGGGCTCTGCAATGTGACTCTGTCACTGTGTCCGCTGCAGGGAGCCACACACTGAGGAAAGTTCCTCCATTAGGGTAAACTGCCAATAATAGGGTAGAGTCAGACAATCCTTAAAAATGGTAGACAATCCAGTACCTGGTGAATCTAAGCACAGAACAGCTTCTATGATTCCTTACTGGTTACCCAGAAGCCAAAGCACAATTCTTTCAAAGTAACCCAGATACCTAAGTCAAATATGTTGAGATTACAAAGATTTTATTCGTTTTATAAAATAGTTCTATCAATCAAAAAAGATGGGACACATCACCTCCCAGGTAATTGAATGTTCTAGATCATACCCAAGTACACGCTTACAGCCAATTCTTATTTACTGAACTAAAATTTATTTAAAAAGATAGGAGCGTATCTGTTGAAAGATCAGTAAACATACAGAGAGGAGTACCGTTCTGAGATCAGGTTCATATTATGTATGGTGAGCTTTGTAGTTGCAAAAGAGTTCTTTCAGAATTAGTCCATAGGTAATAGTTTATTGTATTACTAAAAACCACAATAGAAGGTGAGAAAATACTTTAAATACGTTTCTTGACTAGACCCCTGGCATTTATATTCTCCAGTGGTGGCATTTCAATGCAGTGCTTCTCAACCAGGCATAGGAGAACTCCTGTGGGTACACAGAGATCTTCCACATCAACTCATT
>ML677415.1:9045-45890 GCA_007922305.1 Dermatemys mawii | reverse complement strand
GTTCCAGCACCTCTGGGGTTTAGGGGTGTCGGGGTTTAGGGCTGTCAGTATCTGGGTTTAAGGGGTCTCAGTGTTAGGATTTAGGGCATGAGGGGGTGTCCATGTCTAGGGGGTGTCCATGTCTGGGTTTAGGGGGTGTCCATGTCACGGTTTATTAGACAGAAGCGGGTGGGGCTAGCGATATGAGTGTTGTTCTCGTGGTGGAAAGACATCTCCAAAAGGGATAGTTTTGCAGCATTTACTAAAGACACTTAGACTCTGGCCTGGCCTGATCTGCCCTGCGCATTGGTTCCCCAGCCAGCCCACCTCGACTGCACTTTGTACCGGGTTTAGTGATTTGTATTGCTCCAGAGGAGAGCAACCATCTTGGTGCATCACAGCACAAAGTTTACTCTTTGATGTCACTGGAGTTGATCCATTAACTGCACGGGAAGCTGCCTGGGAGCTAGTGGCAGGACCTGAGCACCGGCCTGGTGAGCTAAATTCTCTCATGCTGGTTTAATACAAAGCATCCCTATTGACTTGGATGGATTTCCTCCACATTGACAAAGGAGTAACTGGGATCAGAACCTGGCCCATTGCACGACAGGTGTTCATTAGCCAAAGGGAGGTTCAGTGACAGGTCTGGCCATGACTGAGGATCCATTCTTGGGTTGCTTTCTAGGGAACATGTGTTCTATGATAATTTCCTATGCTGAGGGCTTGGGATTAATTCTTTCTTTTCATGGTACGTGGGAGACTTTCTTATCCCAAATCTGTCCTTTGCTCCCCTTTAGGGAGGGTACGAGGGTGCTGAGCCTGATGTCTCTTTAACGGCTTTCGTGCTGATTGCATTGGAAGCGGCCAAGGACATCTGCAAGGATCAAGTCAACGTGAGTATCTCTGCACCATAGATTCACATCTACATTCATGCAGAGATTTTCCCATCTTTTCATCCCCTGTGAAGCACACCCAGTGGCAGGTGAAATTTGTTAGGGAAGGAGGTAGTAAATCTGTCTTTATTCATGCTATATATATAAGCAAATAAAAAAAAAGGGGTTTATGGAAACAAAGCTTATAGGTCCAGAACATTCTAGGTTAGTGAAAAATGAATCCACATACGGAATACCGGAAATATTTTACTTCAAACATTCCATTTTCCCTTTCGTCTTTAACAACAAAAACAGGAACCCGAGCCCGGCACCCCCCGCCCAGGCCCAGCACCCCAGGCTGTCGCCTGGATTGTCTGCCCCTAAATCTGGCCCTGGTTTGTGGTATCAGACAGAAGCTGCAAGAGAGGAGGAGGAGAGGATATGGTGGGCACATACAAAGAGGGGATGAAGAGAATTATAGATGCCAACTCAGTGGGTGCTCTGAGGTTCAAGCTCCCATGGAAAAAAAGAGGGGGTGCTCAGCACCCACCAGCCACAGTGTTTCCACCCCTGCTGGCCACCGATCAGCTGTTTGGCAGGTCCCTGGGACTGGCCACTGATCAGCAAGTGGTTGGTGGGAGGTGCTCAGGGGAGACAGAGAAGAGGGAGCGGTGGGCCAGCAGTGGGGGAGACGTTGAGGGATGGGGCAGAGCGGGGGAAGGAAGAGGCAGAGCAAGGGTGGGGCTTCGGGAGGGGGCGGAGCAGGGACAGGAAGAGGTGGATATATCATGCATGCGAATTGTGCATCAAAGTTGTGAAATGAGCTACAAATGCAATAAAAAATAAAGGTATTCAGAAATGTAACAAATAGAAGGGGGGACGCCAAAGACCCTTGGGACGCCATTTGGGCTAGGGCCAGCCCTGCCACAGACTTTGGTCTTACTCCTGATGACATTCTACATGTGGTCCAGAAATGTCCCGTTTTGCTGCCCTCAAATATCTCACTTCCGTGTCCTCCTGCCTCCTCCGTCTTTCACCAGCACAAAATTCACTGTGGAATTAAATAAAGCTGGAAGCCACGTGAATTCGTAATGTCTTAATGTAACCCACACACCTCCTGGGTGTGGGGTTCTGTTCCACCTACTGGCACTGAGTTCACTTAGAGAGATTAATGAGTCTGCTCTAGAGCCTTTGAGCTTTTAGTTCATGCAGTAGAGGCTCATGAATTTAGCTCCACAGATCCCAGGTTCGATCCTACCCAGTGACGATCAGCGTCTATGGATGTTACATTAACACCACCCAAATCTTCAGCCTAACCCACGAGTTTGATTTTCTTCTGTTTTCTTTGTCACCTCCTAGAGTTTGGAAGGCAGCATCAGCAAAGCCACTGGCTACTTAGCCCAAAGATACCAGTCTCTATCCAGACCTTACACTATGGCTCTTGCATCCTATGCCTTAGCGATGGTGGGGAAACTGAATACCGAGAAGGCGCTCATGAAAGCTTCGACTGGTAAATCAGGGCATCTTATCAACTACCAGAAAGATGTGGCCAAGTCAGGATGGGGCTCAGGGAAGAGAAGCAAAGGAGGTTGGAGAGGGATTAATTTATGATGAATGAATAACAGGCATAGACTTGATCCTTTTGACCAGATTTGAGATTGATCGGACTGGGTGTAACTCTCCTGGGTTGAATGGAGTTACTCCAGATTTACACCAGCGTGTCTGAGCTCTGGATGTGGCAGAGAGATATAGTATTACTTGACCTCAGGAGGAATCTGAGAGCCCTCTATGTATATCTAAAGGATGTAAACCCCAAACAGAAAAAGAGAGAAAGGGTGGGTCAAGAAAATGTAACTGGATGAACCTGAGCAAAGGGGAATTTCAGAGGATATAGAACAATGTTACCTGCAAGGAAAATGGAGTTTGCCCCATTGTTTGGGATATTTAAAACAGGGCTGGACAAAGCTGTTGTCTGTATAGAACAATGTTATGTTGAAAGGTGCCGGATGGGTCTTTGACCCAGGGGCGTAGCCAGGGTTGAGCTGCAGGGGGAGCGACCAGCAAAAAAAGGCGCCAGCAAAAAAAGGCGCCACTTCCAAAAAGAAGGCTCCAACAAAAAAATAAAAAGGCGCCACTTCGACTTCCAACTGCACAAAAAAACCCTTTCCTGGTGGCGCTGCCGCCGAAACGTTGGAACTGAGTATATCCGCCGAAATGCTGCTGGGAGAATTGGAGCACTTTCAGCAGCACTGGAGTCCTTTCGGCGGCATTCAGGCTGCAGCTCCAGGACTTGGTTCCACGCTTTGATCAGCGGCTGTGTCTTGGCGGTGGCGTTTCGCCAACTGCTCCAATACTTCTGCTTGCTCCAGCCTCCCCGAGTAACAGAGGCGCCACTGCAGGGAATCTATCCTCAGGAGGAACGACCAATCCCCTGGATCCCCCCGTAGCTATGCTACTGCTTTGATCCCAAAATAGTCACAGATCTTGCCCATGTCTACAATGCAGGGACTACAGTGGCACAACTACGGTGCTGCAGCTATGCCGGTATCACCCCATATTGTAGATGCAGACTGCACCAATGGAAGGGGTTTTCCATCTCTGCAGGAACTCCACCACCATGAACAACGGTAGCTAGGTCAACTGAAGCATTTTGCTCTTGACTTAGCTGTGTCTGCACTAGGGGTTAGTTTGACATAGCTGTAGCGTGCCAGAAGGGTGTGTGTGTATGTAGATTTTTCACATGCCCTGGGTCACACAGCTATGACGGTCTAAATTTTAAGTGTAGACCAGGCCCGTGTTCAAGTTAATGGGTGTGCCAGGCACTCTTTCAGACTCCGTGGAAGGAGCAATCAAGACTCTTTCTGTAGTAGACACAGCTAAAAACGAGGTAGGGACTGCCAAAGACACACAGCAGGTCAAGAGCTAAGCCATGTAGGCTGAGGGGTTTCCCTGTTTGCAAACGCAGGGACTAGTAGGTTGATTTTGCACCCTGTGCATTAGAGGCAAAAAACAACTGAAAGCCTGGAGAAGTATTCTGCAACAAGCAGAGAGACATTGCTTGTAGGGCCTAGAACTCACTTCAGAGGTGGACTTGGGGATTTCTCAGCGGGGAAGTTGCTTGCTGTTGGTTTCTCTTATGCTCAGGGAAGCGGAATATTCTGTGCATTTTTGTAAGCAATCAGGTTTACACCAGAGAACGTACGTGAGGCCTATCACCAATTCCTCATCCTAATTGAACCAATCCTCCATGACTCCAAATATTGGGTAGCTGCTCAGCCCGAAAGGGGCAACAACTGGTTTCACTTACTGATCCTGCATGCAGAAAGTTGGGGAAGGAGTCAGGCGGTGGTGAGATCTACTCAGAGTGATTGGATGTCCTTGGGAAAAGTCCGTTAGCTCACCTGCTTTGCTGCTGCCTAGGGGGAAATCGTTGGGAAGAACGGAACGCCCGCACCTTCAACATTGAGGGCACTTCATACGCCTTGCTGGCCTTGCTGAAAATGAAGAAGTATGAGTTGACTGGTCCCATAGTCAGGTGGCTGAGAGAGCAGAACTTCTACGGAATGGGATATGGGTCTACCCAAGTGAGTATGATCCTTATAGCCCCTTCCAAGACTGTGTTTTGTGGGAAGGTCTCCCATCAGACGGCATGGGTTTCCAATCACTTGAGTCATTGTAGAAGGCCGTGGAGAATGTCCAGTAGAGAACAAACTTGCATTGCCTGGGAGATGGGCATCGTGACCTATCAGGTCTTTGCCATTGTTAACTGAAGGCTGAGACCAGCATAGGAGCATGACTGAATCTTCTCACTAGAGGCTCCATCTGGCCAAGGTGATGGGTGTGAGCACATGCTTTTCTTTAAGACAGCGAGTTAAGGGTCAATGGGCCTTCTCTTCCCGTGGGCAGAAACTCACATGCATCTGGACTCATTCTTGCATTTGTTTGTTTTTTGGCCATTGGTCTGGAGACAGGGTACCCTGGTGTGTAGGACCAACGATCTGAGTCCATATGACAAAGCCATGATAGATCACGACTAATCTGAATCAATCTGGGTTTAATCCATCTCTAAGTAGAACTGTAATCTTATGGTTTTTTTTTTTTGTTTTTTTTTTTAAACTGAGCTTACATGAGGCACTGGAGAGGATAAAAGCCCTACTGTTAGTGACAGCAAAATAAAGATGGTGTGTCCTCAGACATCCCTCCCTTCCCTGGAGTAGGGGGGCCACTAGGCTATAGGGTCTGTCTGTGTCCAGCAGCCTCAGTAGAGAAGCTCCTTTACATTGCTTGCTACTGATCTTGTCTTTTCTCTAACTAAATGGATGCTACAAACTCGGTTGGGAGTGGTCTATATTTTTTGGAGTCATGGGCCATGTGTTCTATCCCTAACACTGTGCTGTGTGTGATATTGATGTCTTCATATATGGAACCCACACACCTCCTGGGTGTGGTGCTCTGTCCCCTCCAGTGACACTGAGACTGCTTACAGAGAGAGAGATTAATGCATCTGCTGCAGCCTTAGCTAAGGGCCACATGGCTTTTCGCTCATGCAGGAGGGGCTCATGCATTTAGCAAGAGGTCCCACATTCGAGTCCTGGACAAGCCCCCACTTCTAATACTGATAGAACTCTGTTGTCAGTGGGCGAGATTGAACCTGGGACCTCTGGAGCTAAATACATGAGCTAAAAGCCCTTAGCTAAGGCTGTAGCACACTCATTAATCTCTCGCTAAGTGGTCTCAGTGCCACCAGGATGTGTGTGGTTTACAGGTACATAGAAGGAGCCACTATCTTGTTGTGCTCTGTCCAGCTGACTATTGGTCCTTGTTAATAGCTAGGGGTGATGGGAAGCTAATTAACTAGACACAATTCATTTATTGACCATGGGTTCCATTCCTGGTTTGGTCACTGACTTCCTGGGTGACTCTGGGAAAGTTACTTCCCTGCCCTGTGCATCCGTTTCTCCATCTGTAAAACGAGGATAAAAAATATTGTACTGCTTTGTAAAGTGCTTTGAGATCTACTGATGAAACACTCCTCTATAGTAATATTGTTATATAACCCTTTGCATGTGTGACACCCAGTGGAACCCTGGTGTTTTCTTTCATTGTGTTTTTGGCTTCTCTTTTAAAGAGTCAATTTAGAAGCTGTCAGATGTTCAGTGCAATAGGACAATAAGGTGTAACACTCTTGTCTTCCTCCTGGTGTTTTAGGCTACCATCATGGTGTTCCAGGCTCTTGCGCAGTACCAGATAGACATTCCGCAGGAGAAAGACCTGAATTTGGACATTTCTATTCTCCTGCCGCGCCGTGCTAGTCCGATAAAGTACAGAATCTTAAATCAGAATGCTCTGGTGGCCAGAACAGCAGAGGTATCGTGCTTGTCTGTGTGATTGGTAGAGACCACTGATTACAGAGAAAGGGGATTTGACTAGAACCTCCTTTCCAAACCCTTCTGGAAGGGGGAGGGAAATTCATATTCCTGGCACCAGATCCGAACACATCCACACTTTTGATTCAGATTTTTAAGACCAGAAGGGACCCTTTTGATAATTTCGTCTGACCTTCAGCATGACACAGACCAGAGAACCTCACCTACTAATTTCTGCATCAAGCCTCTAACATCTCGCTGAGCTGTGAGATGTCTCTTAGATAGGTATACAGTCTTGACTTAAAGACTTCAAGAGATGGAGAATCCACCACATCCCGTCAGGTTCTAGGCAGTCAGGCCTGGTGGTTGGAGCTGGCTGTAGAGTTGGGACTGGGCCAAAGGCAGTGCTGAAATCAAGGTCTGGGGACAAGCCTTGGGTCAGAATCCCCAGACAAGCCAAATCAGGATTGAAGTCAGAGTCTGGATGCAGGCCAACGGTCCAAGCCAGGTTGAAGTCAGTCCGAGGACCTGGGGGGTCTGGAGGTGGATGCAGGCTGGAGTGGGTCTGTAGCAGGGCTGAAGCAAGGTCAGAGCAGGGCACAGACGAGGCTGAAGTGGGCTGGAACAAGGCTGGGCATGGCTGAGACAGGAACTGGCTCATGGGCAGGCCAGAAGTCAGGAGTCTGTAACACTGCAAGGCCGAAGGAAGGTCCCTGGCCAGCGAGCGCTGTTGTGCAGAGTAACTCACAGCTCTGATGGGGACAGTGAAATAGTTGTGCCTGGGGGTCATCTGGCCTGGGCCCTGTCCAGGGATAGTCACTGCAGGCTCTGTTGGAGGGGTGAGTCACTGCAGCTGAGTGAGCAGCCGTGGGCTGGCTGGAGTTTGCCTCACACATCCCAAGGTAAATTGCTCCAGGGTTATTGACCTGGACTGTGTGCTTTTGAGCTGAATCCAGAAGTAGGAGGGGATAGGTTGCTATTTAGGCTTGGCTCTGGAGAAGCAATACGTCTGGAGATCAAAGAGTTACTGCCTGGTAAGAAACCTTTTTTCTCCTTCATGCTATTGTCCCCCCCCGCCCCTCTGGATGAGTGACTGTCAATCTCATTAGCTTCATTTTCCCTGTCTTTAAATAATAATAATAATAATAATAATAAATAATAATGAAGTACAAAAGAAAATTAACTTTGGATCAACTTTATAGACCAAATGGAATGAAGACTTCACTGTGAAGGCAGAAGGAACTGGACAAGGGACCTTAACCGTAACGACGGTTTATAATGCAAAGGTACGGGAGGATGCATCTCAGTGTAAGAAGTTTGATCTGAGGGTATCGGTCGAAGATGCCCAGGGCGGTAAGTAACCATCCGTCTTTTCTCTTCTGAAGCTTGCTGTCAGTCCTCAGATCTGGAAAAATTTTGACTCGGTTATACCAGTTTAAATCCAGAGTAACTCCATAGACAGCAGCGGATTTACACCAATGTGCAAACCAACCACTATCTCTGCAATCACATTCTTAACTTTGGAAAGTATATTTTTGAAGCTTCTTCAAACTCTCCCAGTTCCAAAATCCTACAAAATTATACCCACAGGGCATGCACTAAATAATATTTCAGCTACTACATGTTCTAAGTTGCAACTAATGCAGGGTCATTCCAGATGAGAGAGCAGATACTGACTTCTCTCATCATGGCACTTATCAGCAGAGGTGGAGCACTGAATGTGGATGGGAACACAGGCCAACTATTCTGGGTATTGTCTCCCTCTAAAGTAGAGATGAGTCCATGCCAGGGAGTCTTGTTGCAGATCCAAACTTCCAATGAACACATTTCCAGATAGCATGAGTGTGAAATCAGCATGGGAGAGGTCAGGATCTTCAGCACGCAAAACACAACCCTCTGCGGCTTGGGCTAAAGGAGCCATTTCCTTTATCTGGGTGTAGCTGATTGTTATCATTTCTAGGGCTGGCCAGTAGAGGGAGACATGACTACACAGACCAGCATAGATAGAGGGATCCAGGATTTTGGCACTGCTTTTACAAAACAGGAGCCAGACGTAAATTGTTCTTAACTTTCCAAGCTGTCCAAGTTCACACCCACGAGTTCTCTCTGTTTCAGTTAAGGTGACCAGATGTCCCAATTTTATAGGGACAGTCCCGATATTTGTGTCTTTCTTATATACGCTCCTATAACCCTCCACCTCTGTCCCAGTTTTTCACACTTGCTGTCTGGTCACCCTAGTTTCAAGCTCCTCTTTCTGCTAACCCTAGACTATATTTTGTTTGTGCCATCTAGTTGGGAGAAGCTTTTTAGTTTATGTGCCAGGGACAGGAAGAATTATTTATGGCTTGCTGGAAGGGAGGGGAGGTTTATTGAGGGGTTTTTTCATACCTCCTGTTGGATCTGGTTGATTACTAAGCCAAGTTAGTGCACCTAAAAAACAAAAGAGGGTTTATCTGGCATGAAATTTACACTGAGATATTGATTTCTTTTCTCTTCTGCAATGTTTCTAGTTAAGAAACCAGAAGGAGCAATCCGTTCAATCTATATTGAAATCTGCATCAGGTGAGAACAATGCCCTTTAATGATAGATGATCAATAGATGGACAAGTACAGTGGGTAGATGAACAGATGCAGTAGGTAGCTGGAGAATCCTGAGCTATGAATTTTTCTAAGGAATAGCCAAAAAAGTTATGATAAAGCAACAGGAGCTGGTGGAGCAATCACAAAATCAATGTTCAAGTGATGAATTCTGATCAAAAGGGTATTTTTTCTTCTTCTCCTCATTAGGTTCCTCGATGTGGTTGATGCTACAATGTCCATCATCGATGTCTCCATGCTCACTGGCTTCTCACCGGACGTGGAGGATCTTAAGAGAGTACGTCAGAATAATCTGAGAACAGGGAACGTAATAAACAGTGCGGTGGCTCGGCTGGGGCTTTCAGATAAAAAAATCCAAGGCACCAGGTGAATAGTCAGGCTGCAGGGTTAAATCTGGAGGGAGACCACATGGTTCTAAGGATTAACAGCTTTAGGAAACAGCAACCACTTCTTTCCAGGTCAGGGATGGAATATCATCTCTGTCGGGCACTTTTTGGGGGGTCTTTTTGGGACTCAGCGCATTTTCCTTGGGAATGGGTGTTCATATCTCTGTAACCAGCACCACAATTGGTACAATGTGGGCTCTTTTTCTGCATTCATAGGGGAGATGCCAACATCCAAATGCACACACACAAACAGGCTGCGGCAAATTTTGCAGGTTGCGCCGGCTGCTTTGAAAATCTGGCCATACAAATCTAGGTCAGTTCAATTCTGCTTTATTGGATTGAAAATTGAGTGGCTGCTGTCACTTGACTGTGCTTGCCAGAGCAGACTGCATTCGATACAGTCTCTTGTACAGTGCGGCCAGAATTTTTTAAAAAATGGCTTCCCTTTAGATCCTCTGACCTACATGGTGAAGAGTTATTTGAGCCTGGAGAACTATGGATACAGAAAAAGAAGCTGCACAAAAAAGCCAAGCCCTGAAGGATTCATTGCAGTGAATTGCTGCCCTGGTATAAAATGAGGGTGAATTATTAGGCAAATAAACCCAGGGATGTTTCCAGCATCGGTGTTCTCCTCCTGCAGCTGCATAAAATCAGCCAGAATGCCAAACCAGAACTATAGTGTGCCCAGAGTTGCTGCTTGGCTTGTACTGAGCATGCTCAGTAACATCTACTGACACTATTTTATTTATTTATTTATTTATTTATTTAAATGACACTGCTGCCCTCACTCTGCCCCCGCACTATCTGCAGGTACGGATCATCTCTAGCTGCATACTCAGTGCTTCATTTGTGCCAGGGCTGAGCCCCGGCACCTCTGGGCCTGGCAGTTCACAGCCCCGGCACCTCTGGGCCTGGCAGTTCACAGCCCCGGCACCTCTGGGCCTGGCAGTTCACAGCCCCGGCACCTCTGGGCTTGTGGTGTCAGTTATGAAAGTTAAAAAAAAAGTTGCTCGAGCCCTGGCACCCCTTTCATTACAAACGTAAGCACTGTCCATACATACCCTGTGGACACTAAACCTGGGACCTATCATGAAAAGCACAACTGTTTCCGCGAGAGAACCAGCTCCGTTAGCTGGGATAGGGCTGCCAACTTTCTAATCACACAAAACCAAATGCCCTTGCCCCGCCCCTTCCCTGAGGCCCCACCCCTGCCTCGCTCCTTCTCTAAGACCCGGCCCCCCTGCTCACTCCATCCCCCTCCCTCTGTCACTCACTCTCCCCCACCCTCACTCATTTTCACCGAGCTGGGACAGGTGATTGTGGTGTGGGAGAGGGTGAGGACTCTGGTTGGAGGTGCAGTCTCCAGGTGGGGCCACAAATGAGGCATTCAGGGTGCAGGAGGAGGTTCCAGGCTGAGGCATTGGGTTGGGGTGCAGGGAGCTGGTTAGGGTTCTGGCTGGGGATGCAGGCTCTAGGGTGGGGCCGGGGTTGAGGGGTTTGGGGCGCAGGAGTGGGCTCCTGGCTGGGGTCAAGGGGTTCGGAGTATGGGAGGGGGCTCAGGGCTGGGGCAAGGGGTTGAGGTGGGGGTGGGGATTCATGGTGCAGGCTCTAGCCAGTCAGCAATTACCTCAGGCAGAGGAGTCCGGGGGACTCTGCATGCTACCCACCCGCAGGCACTGCCCCTGCAGCTCCCATTGGCCGTGGTTCCTGGCCAATGGGAGCTGTGGATCTGGCACTTGGGGCGGAGTCAGTGCACGGAGCCCCTGTGTCCGTTCCTGCGCCTAGGAGTTGAACATGCCAGCTGCTGACCGGAGCTGAGAGCGCCTGCCTTAGCTGAGCGGAGCTGTCAAGGTCCCTTTTTGACCAGGTGTTCTGCTTAAAACCAGATGCCTGGCAAACCTACCTTTGGAGTAAGTAGCAGTCTAGTATCCTCCATACAGATCCTGTTGTGGGAGACATAATCACAAGCACGACACCACTGAGTCATGTAGTGAGATGTTGGGTTTTTTTGCCCACCTGCAGGACTTTCACAGAGACGCTGCCTTACCCACGATGGCTCTTGCTTTTCCTTGTTCATATTTAGCTTTCCGAAGGGGTCGACAGATACATTTCCAAGTATGAAATCGACAAAGCCCCGTCTGACAGGGGGAACCTCATGATCTACCTGGACAAGGTAAAGACTCGATATGGGGCTTCTCAGATCTTATATTAATTTCATGGGCTCCTGCTGAGCAAAACTGCCCTCCCACATACACCCTGGCATCTCTCCAAACGTCAGCAGGTGACAAACTGCAACCTGTAGCTGAATTTGATTCACTGGCCCAGATTCAGGCTTTCCACTAGGAGTGACTGATTTGGGCCAGATCCTCAGCTGGTGTATATGGTCGTTGGTCCTTTGACTTCAATGGGAAATGCAGCATCTGACATTAAGGCTGAATTTGCTTCTCTGTGTCATTCGCTTCTTCTTTCTTTGCTCCTTTCACTTCTCTAGTTCTTCTTTCCTCCTCTCGCTCACTTTCTCTTTCCCCTCTTCTTTCTCTAACATCTCCCTTTTATTCTTTTTCATTCTCTCTCCTCCATCCAGCCACTGTACAGCCTAATATTCCTCCCTCCACTCCCAGGTTTCTCATAGAGAGGATGAATGCCTGAAGTTTAAAGCTCACCAGTTTTTCGAAGTTGGTCTCATTCAGCCGGCATCTGTCACAGTCTACGACTATTACACCATAGGTAACAGATCGCAGCTCTCCTCACGGTTAAAGGCACCATGGCTTCAAATTCTGCTCTGGGTTACATTGGTATCATTACCTCTCGCACTCTTTTGCTGAAGTGCTTAGGTGTCATTAAACCACGTAACAGAGGGGATGCACTGAGATGATAAGAGATTTGCCCTCGGGTAAGCCCTGGACAGCTACTAGCACAGCTGGGAGCAGATTGTCAATTCAGAGCTCCAAGTTCAGCTTCCACATACACAGTCTGCTTCTACCATTGGAGACAGAACCCAGGCATCCTGAATCCCAGTCTCCTGCTCTACACTAGCTCAGGCTCCCTTCTCGACTTTTCCAGATTACTGGACCGCTTTCAGGAGTCTGATTTGTCGTGTGTGCCCCAAGTTCCACCTCACTTTAAAACGACTTGCTTATAAAATCGGACATAAAAATACAAAAGTGTCCCAGCCGCACTAGTACTGACAAATTGCTGACTTTCTCATTTTTTGTCATATAATTGTAAAATAAATCAATTGGAATATAAATACTGTACTTACATTTCAGTGTGAGATGTGAGCCTGTTTTCACTTGTGAGCCTTCTTATTCGGTGGCTGGAGAGCGGCAGCTGCTGGCCCGGTTCGCAGCTCTCAAGGCAGTGCTGCCATCAGCAGCAGCGCAGAAGTTAGGGTGGCATGAGCTGCTGGTGGTGGAAGTGCCGCCTTCGGAGCTGAGCGGCCAGGGAGCAGCGGCTGCTCCCTGGAGAGTTCATGTTGTTTGTGGTGAATGAGGACTATTTTTTTCAATCCTGCTCCCGTCCCGCCCCACAGTATCTACGCCCATTCTCACCTGCTTCTGCATTGTTTGTTGAATTTTTATCATGCTCCCACTGTTATGAGAGCAGGACCCATGGGACCTATAGCATCCCACTCCCCCTAAAGGGCTCTAGGTCCTGTTGTAAAACTAGGCAAATAAGTTAACATACCCCCGGGAAGACCTGGGTGTACCCTTGGGGGTATGGGTCCCCCTGGGTGAGAACTACTGTGCGTACCCCTGGGGGTATGTGTCCCCCGGGTGAAAACCAGTGGATTAGAACACAGGGGTTTTAGACTCTTAGAACTGTAAGACCAGACGGGACCATCTCGATCATCTTATCTGACTTCTGCCCACGTCCCAGTTCCTCCTGTTCCAACGTTACCACATGCTGAAAATATATGGTCAGGCTGATTGCCTTAAAACACCCATCCAAAGGCAGATAAAATAATAAGGGAACCCTCTGACTACTGACAATAATTATCCTACTTGCCCTCTCCCCTGCTTTTACCTCCAGGGGTGAATTTGCTGCTAGTGTGATTAAGAGGGTGTCTCCAACAATCACCAGCCCATCACTTCAAGTTGATAGTTTCCGATAGCTAAGAAAGTCGTTCCCACAGACCACTGCTCCCTTCCCCAGGGTCACCCAGTGGGACTTCTGCTTGAGTAAGGGCTTCAGGGCTGACTCCTAGGTGCTGTTCTGCGGAAGGGGGAATGATCCTCGTCTCTGATCTTTCTCTAGATGACCGGTGCACCAAGTTCTACCACCCATCTAAGCAGAGCGGGTTCTTCAATAAGATCTGTCACGGGGAAGTCTGCCGGTGTGCAGAAGGTAAGGAGAGTCCTGTCTCTATTTACCTGTCTGGTGGGGGCTCCCCTGTCAGTTTTACCAGCAAAAGTGCAGTCCCAGGGGCCCCTAGCATCAGCCCCCTCAGTTGCCAGTCAGAGCCCTCCTTCCTGTGGGCTCTGGGTGATTCTCACATGCAATACAGGCTCACAGCAGCCTCAAGCAGAATGGTCCTTGGGTCTGTCTCCCAGCCTGGAGTTCTGACTCTCGGCCGGCTGTGTCCCTGCTACAGCACCACCACATACAGGAATGGTGGAACCAACGTCGGAGTGAGGGCACCCTCAGTGGAAATATGTGGAGGACGCACCCCTGCATAAACTCATGCACGACTGGGGAGGGGAGGCAAGAAAGGACCCAGAAGGGACTGCAGTCCCCTGACCAGGCTCCTCCTGGCGCCAACCCAGGCAGATATCCATCAGTGCAGAGAGGGAAGTTAGCTGTGACTGCTGGGCCTATTTAGGGCCCTTGGTTATTTCATATATCCAGGCAGAGTTCCCCTGGGCAACATCTACGGATCCATTTGCAGAGCTGTCTGAGTCTGTGTGCTCAGCATCGCCTTATTTAGACTCTGCAGCCTACCTCTCCATCCCTTGTTTCTTCTTTTACTGTGCCCCATTACAAGGCACTGATGTTTATTTTTCCTGGTGGGTGCTCCACCCTGACTCGCCCCTTCCCCGAGACCCCACCCTCGCTCTGCCACTTCCTGTCCCTACTCTGCCCCCTCCCCCAAGGCCCACTGCTCTCTGCCGACTGCCTCCTGCCAGCTGCCAACCCCCCTATGTTTTTTCCATGGGTGGTTGAGCCCCAGAGTATCCACAGCGTCAGCGCCTATGCCCCATAATGTGATGGTTATTGGCTTCATGGCCACTCCCTTGTCAGAGTTGGTGGGCCTGTCACTGTTTGGGTTGGTGCAACTCACACAGGATTCAAACAGGTGGGCACCTGTGGGTCACTAATAGCAGAGCCAAAACTATGGTCTCCTTTGGTGATTCTCTACCCCACCTTCCTTCCCCACAGAAAGCTGCTTCATGCAGCAGAAGATAGAGGGTCCCATCACCCTGAACAAACGAATGGAGGAAGCCTGCGAACCTGGAGTGGATTATGGTAAATCTGTGATTTGGATCTGCTGAGTCTTTTTCCATGAGGAGAGCGAGGAGACAGGGTTCAGAATTCGATTTGGATTGTAAAGTTTGCCTTTGAGGCTGAATCAGGGAGGTGTAAGGTCTGGATCTGCTGAGGCAGAAACCTGATGAGATTTTGGGGGCTTAAAACTCCCAGAAATTAACAAAATCAGAAGACTGAGATTAAATCTAGCCCTAAGTATTTATCTGCCCTCCATTTCTGTAGCATCTGAACACTTCACAATCTTTAACATGTTTATCTTCACAACCTCCTGTGAGGCAGGACAATGCTATTAGCCCCATTATACAACAGGGGAAACTGAGGCATGGAGCGACTAAATGACTTGCCCAAGGTCATGCAGCAAGTCTGTGGTTGAGCAGAGAAATGAACCCAGGTCTCCAGCTATTGCCGTCACCAGGAGATCATCTTTCTTACAGACCATTTGGGGAGTCAGTTACACACTGAATTCTCTACAGAAAAGTACCTCAGACCTTCAATTGGTGTTTTACATGTCTTCCTTTTTTTAAAGTGTATAAAACCAGGCTTGTTAGAACTGAAGAAGTGGGCGGTTCTGACTATTACATCATGGAAATTCTGGAAATCATTAAAGCAGGTAAGAGCTCCTCTTCTGAAATCGGGGTGCAATTTCTTTGAATGGCCTTTGGGATAAAGGCCAGCATAAGAGCTATTTCTCCAAGACAGAGGAAGTGCTAAAGCAAGCTAATCTAGTCTCATGCTCCAGGGCATTAACCAGCACCACAAGGGGACAAGAAAGAATTTGCTCATCCTGCTGAGGCAGCCATGCCATGAAGAGGCAGACAAAATAATAGGGAGGAACCTCTCACTGTGTTCAGCCTGGCACAGTTGGCTAGTCTGATTATGTGGTTTTTCAGCCTTCCTCTGAAGCAATTGGCATTGGCCACTGTGGGAGTCAATACCCCAGACTTGGTGGTCCTTTGGCCCAATCTGCTATAGGGGAGGTGGAGTCTCTCTTCCTCAATGCTGACTTTTATAAATCAATATAAAGACAAAGTAAGCAGGGATCTAACTGAACTCAAAGCGGCTTCACTCACTGGGAGCTGATATGATGGTTCTAATTATTGGTATTACCGGAGATTTAGGGGCCCCTTGTGCTAAGCACTGGACATACCCAGCTAGAAACCCTGCTTTGACAGTGTTACACTCTAAATCGACACTGGGTGGATTTATTAGCCCCATTTCACAGGTGTGGAATTGAGTCCCAGGGAAATCGAGTGACTTGTACAAGCTCATACCAGGAGTCTGTGGCAGAAACAGGAGCTGAGCCTTGAACTCTTCAGGCCCAGCCCAAGGTTGCAACCACAAGTCTGTCCTTTCTGTCTCTAATGACTGCTGGAGCTTTAGTGATTGATTATCGTAGCAGTCACACTGGGGCTGAATTTGTACTGAAATATCAAGAGAACGTCGAGGAGTCTCCTCTTCTCTGTTCCTTTCATCTTCATCCCTCTCCACCCCATACCATCTCCTCCTCTCTCTGCTTTTGTGTGACATCTTTTTTCACCCTCCCCCATCCCAGGGACTGATGAAAATCCAAAAGGAAAAACCCGTTCATTCATCAGCCACATTAAATGCAGGGAGTCTCTGAGGCTGGAGCGTAACAAGGACTACTTGATCTGGGGACTCACCACCGACTTGTGGCCCATGAAAGCTGAGTAAGTAGCTTCCTGTGGTTACCCTTCATTACTCAGTTTCAAGCAGACTCACGCATAACTAATAAACCTATCTATTTTAGGTACCTGTCAGGCCCCTATTACTGTACTTTCTGAGAGCCTCACAATATCAAATGTATTTAGTCTCACTACAGGAGGCAGGGCAGTGTTATTACCCTTATTTAACTGATGGGTAAACTGAGGCACAGACAGCCTAAGCTCCAGGTCCTTAAAGGTATTGAGGCACCTAACTCCCACTGACTGGCCTTAGGTGACCTCTCCAAAGTACCAAAAGGACGTTTCTGGAGTTGCTGGGAATTGAATTCAGGTTCGTCTCGTAGTCTAGCCCCAGACCACCATTCCTCGCAGGGGCTACCCAACTATTTCACCAGCACAAATCACATTGACAGTGCAATTTCAAGGTCCCTGCATCCAGCCACAGTTGTTCCTAAATCACTTAGATTTAAACTGGGCGGAAATATAATGAATTTGGGTAAAAACTGCATCTAAAAATGACCTTCCCCAACAAAGATGTAGCTCACAGAGGCGAAAAGTTCCATTCTCGTGCTGTCTATGGAGCATTGCATGCTGGGATCTGTAGTCTCTATGTGTCTATGGGCTGGACCTAGGAGAGGGGAGGCAACCCACTGTTTCTCTGCAAGTCAGATGTGGCCCTTAGGCAGGGGTGGAGTGTGAACCATCTGTTTCTGGAGGCTAGCTCCCAGCCCACCCCTTCTCCTCCCCTCCCTCTCGCCGGAGTCCCAGATCTGCCACTGGGGCTGCCAGCCCCCCAGCCCTGGGCCACTCCAGCTGGCCAACCTGAGAACCCCCAGGCCTGAAGCATTGGGCGCCACAGCCCTAGTGTCCCCAGTCCCAGAGCACCAGGTGCTGCGGCCCCGGTGCCCCTTGCCCACAAGGACCATCTGCTCCGGCCCCAGCGCCTCAAGTGCCACCAGCCCTGGAGCACCGGGGGGCCCTAGGACTGAGGGCAACCAGCTGCCTCAAGGTCAGCTCATGCTAGCACTAGCCACAGCCCTAGGCCTCTTAGGGAAGAGGAGCAGCCTGCATGGGCTGTGGCCAGGGGGAAGCAGGAGGGGGCTTGGAGTAAATCATGAGTGGGGCCATGCCTGGCTGTTTGGGGAGGCTCAGCATCCCCTGGCCTGCCATACCTGCTGCCCATGCCCTTAGACAAACCTGGATGCCCTTGAGGAACTGAGCAAGCAAATGGGACCAATTTTGTGCTTCATTGCTCACCCTTCTGGCCTGTCCATCCCAGGCTATCCTACATCATTGGCAAGGACACCTGGATCGAGAAGTGGCCCAACGAGGACGAATGCCAGGAGCCGGATTTCCAGAACCTCTGCCAGGAATTCCTTCAGTTCTCTGAAGCCATGATCATGTTTGGCTGCCCAACCTAAACTTGGACCCTGCTTTCCAGTGGCCCCAATGGGACAGTTTGAGCTGAGATGGAGCATAACACTCAGGTGGAGACATCTCCATTCACAGTCCCAATGCTGCTGACACTCACCCCTAGCTCTGTCCTCTTTGGTGGGTCTCTCTCTCTTTTCTTCTTCTTGTTTCTATAATATATAAAAGGCTGATTTCTTATCCTGCCCTGCTGTGTGACTTTTTACCAATCTTTACATAGTCTGCAATATAGCTTTATAAGTAACCAGCCACTAGGATCATGGGTGCATGAGAAACACCTGAAATTAGTTTAGGACGCACAAGTGTGAATGGGTGGCTAGACATGCATGGATGGATATTTGGGAGTGAGTTTTCTGTACCTATGTGTGCCTAGGGTGACCACACAATCTGTTTTGGCTGGGACAGTCCCTTTTTTCAGCCCTATTCTGGCTGGCACCGTGGAGGTACACAGACCCTCTCCACCAAAATCCACAACGCCACCAGATGACCCTGCCAAACACAATACTGAAGAGGCAGAAGTAATCTTAGATCAGGAGGCAGCTCCTGCTACCTGTAAGTCCTTCTCACCAGAGGAGAATTTTATGCCTCCACCACCCACTGCTGGGGATGATCTCAGGAACTTCCCGGATCTCTTCAGATGAATTTCTGACGTGCTCCAGATAACCTTAGAGGAAGTCTCTCTTGGACATACTTGACACATCAATCTGCTCCCAGATTGCCCTCCTGATTAACTCCTCACTCACGGATCCTGCCAAGAACATATTGCTGACCCCCACTACCATCCATGCTTTAATCCATGGGTTGAGAACTATTGTGTTAAAGGCTCATTAGAGCAGTGGTCCCCAAACTGTGGGAAAAGCCCCTCAGGTGTGTGTTGAGGAATATTGGGGGGTACTTACAGCAGCTGGCTGGACACGGCTGGTAAGCTGAATGCAAATGCAGCCAGCAGATAGACAGCAGAGCCTCCCATGGCACCAGAAGATGCCACTTCTCCCAGAAACATCTGCTTTTTTTCGGATGCCTCTTCTGTTGTGAGCTAACCCCCGAGCAGTGGTTAATATATAATTGCAGAAACTCCCAGACCCCCAGCACTAACTTGATCTCAGTACAGAGGAGGTGGGGTGAGTTAGCGTCCCAGCCGCTCAGTCAGGAAGCAAAAGAGGCTACTCTAAGAGAATGCAGAGGGAAATTACTAGACCAATGGATTGATGGTCTCTATTTATATCCAGGGGTATAGGACATCCTTTGGCAATGTGCCTCCATCCCTAATCTAGGAGATAAGGCCCTCTATTGGCAGGATGGGCAATTTCAGCTCTCTGGTCCATTCCACTGCCCACTTGTGCCTGTGGTTTTGTAACAGGAGTGCATTTTATCTAGGTGTTGCACAGAGAACTCCCCCCACCAACATTTCAGGCAGCTAAAGTGGGACGCAGCGCCCCTCAGGATTTTGGCCCACTTGCCCTCCTTGGATGGAGACGGACGGGCCAAATGTGAATGGTGTTGCAGCCGAGCACCTGGGCTCTCAACGCCACTCACATTTGGCTCGACCACCCTTCTGTAGGTGACGTCAGCGGGGCGGGCAGGCCAAACCTGAGCGGGGCTGCAAACCCGTCCACCAGGTCAAAGTGCCATAGAGTTTTGAGGGGGGCCCCTCATACTGGGGGCCCAAGGCAAAGGGCCCCTTTAGTCCCTCCCCTCAGGGGGAACAAAAATGCAGGAAATGTTCACTCCAGCCAGGCCAGGGGACTTGTCGGGGTGTCAAAGTGGGATAGTCCCATGAATCCCAGGGCTGTTGGGATGTCTGGAACACCCATCCCCCTCATTCTGGAATGACTTTTAGACACTTGGAGGGGAAATTAACTTTTTTAATGACACTTAACCAAATGACAACCCCCTGAACAACCTGCACATCCCGCCAGTTCCCTGGCAATGCCGGGAAGGGGAGGAAGCAGAGCCAGGACGCAGAGATGCTGGGACAGAGGCAGGTTGGGACAATTGTGCCCACTGTACAATCCACAGAGATCGTAGTTGCCAAGATAATCCTGTCTGTGCCATAAGGTCTTGTTTACCTTGTACATCAAGGAAGAACCAGGAAGGGGAAGAAAGATGATCTTTTGGTTCAAACACAAAACTAAGGAGTCAGGACTCCTGGGTTCTATTCCCAGCTCTCGGGGGAGAGTGGGATTGAGTGGGTAGAACTGGCCTGGGGTCTATTCCTAGCTGAGGGAGGGGAGGGTGGTCTAATGGTTAGAGAAGGGAACTGGGACACAGGACTTCTGGGTTCTACTCCTAGCTTAAAGAAAGGTCTGTGATCTGTGGGTTAAAGAAGAGGATTGAGTGATCAGGGCTCCAGGTTCTTCTTCTTGCTGAGGTAGTATGGTTTAATGGTTAGAGAAGAAGCAGGCGGGGCAGGACACATGGTTCTGTTCCTGTCATGGGCTAGCTGTGTGATATTAGTCAAGATGCTCAGAACCAAAATAGCAAAAGCAGCCTAAATTCTGAATGCCTCTGTTTCTGGGGGTACCCAGTGTGAGCAATGAAGACCTGAGTTTCACGGGCTCAGCATCCACAAAGCCCATTGTCAGCACAGCCCGGGATACAGCGATCCCACCGGGAAACCTGAGAAACAGTCTGCTTGGGGAAAGGAAACTGGCCTGGGAATAACTGGCCTGGTTATTAGTTTGCTAATAAAGCCAACTTCCAGGAAGAGAGTGAAATGGCCACGTATAATGTGTTTGGATGAGGCGGGGGGTGCCATCTACTCACAAGTTCCCAGAATCCTCCTCACCAAAGCGATGAACCTCAGATTTGGAGAAATCTCTGAATTCGTTTGACAGTAAAAAATCCTCTGTTTCCCATCAGTCCTGGGTAAACAGTGAAGAAATCAAGGATTGTGCGGGATTGACAGGAACGGGCAACGCCAGAGCTGACATGGATTCAGGAATGGGAGGGTATCTGGGGGAGAGTAGGGGAAGTGCGTTGTACCTTCCAGCGCAGCAACATGTTGGAATTTCCTTGTAATCTCTGTGGACGTGAGGTGCGGGGCACACTGGCCTCTTAGGAAACCCCAGGAAAAGAAAACTCAGCAGCTGCCTGGCAAAGAGCAACAAAGCAAAGGCTCCTCTGTATCTTAAATGGGTAGGGAGTGGGGTAGGTTAGAGCAAAAGGGCTGGATGTAAGGATTCCTGCGTTCTGTTCCAGCTCTGGCAGGGCAGTTGTGTTTAGTGCCTAGAAGTCAGGATCCTGGGTTCTATCCACAGCTCAGGGAGGTCATTGGGGTCTGGTAGGTAGAGTAGAGAATGCGAGTCAGAGGTTCTGGGTTCTAATCCTGGCTCTTGATTTGAAGTGTTCCCTCCTTTACTTGTCACCCATGTAGCACGGAAGACACTTTGCATACTCAGTGACCTTTACAAACACTGTCACTGCCCTGGGAGGAAGCAGGGAGGGGAGTAAGCAGACTCCAAAGTTCCTACCAATTTGTATTAAGTCACTAGATGTTGTGTTTGGCTCTCAGGCCCCATGGTGGAATCCCACCAGGTGGCGGGCCCTCCCGACCTTACAGGGCTGGCTCCAAAGTATGGAGGCTAAATACAGTATAGGGAGAATCTTGCAACATTACTTCCCTGAAGTACTCTCAAGACACACACAAGAATGTGTATGTTTCCCAGCTGACGCAGCTAAAACAGCAGGTGAGCTGTAAGGCAGTCCAGATGCTAGCAAACTGGCATGCAAATAATCTGGTCTGTAAATACTGGGCATGCAATTAAACACAGTGGTATGGCATGCCAATAAACCAATATACAAAAAAAAAATTGTATGCAAATCAGCAACATGCAACAAAGCTAATGGGGTTCTTCCTACTTTATTCCCAGCACAGTAACAGCAGCTTCTAGACCCTGATACTCAGGCACTGCCTTTCACTGAAAATCCCCAGAGGTTTCCCCTTCTCATGTTCCCCCTTGTTTGCAAATTGCAACAGAGACTTGTTGCCCAATAAATCCTTCCTCGATCGAGTATTGAACCCAGCTCTTTATCCAGCCGAGATCACAGTCCACCCCATGTGTTTGGTCAATAACATGTGCAGGATGTCTGTGGGTTGGGGGGTCAGGGCTATGTTGACCTGAATCTATCTAACATTAAATTACTCAGTGTAAAAGGTGGAATTTTCCAGAAGCCTGTCTCTGAAATTCAGTAAGTGTGCCTAGATGAATGCAGTCCCCGGATATTTCATGCAGCAGCTACACGGTTGCTCGCTAATCCTGCAAATCGCACATCTTGGGCACGCTGCATTTCTTCTACGTTCTTTCTGTAGCAACTTGTTGCAAATAGCATGAAGTGCAGATCTTAAACTGCAGTTCCTGGGGGCCGCTATAGGCTAAAGTTACGGTTATGACGTTTATTTCTGTTTTCCACTTCGCACTGTCTGGCTTTTGTGTTTTCACGTTTCACTTTTCATCATGGCTCCGATTTCATTGAGATCATTGTTTGATGTATTGTAGAGCAGCAATTTAGTGATCACTTGAGTGCAGGCTTTTACCAAGTAGGGCCCAGAAATAGTTTTGGGGAAATTCCTGGATTCCCCCTCCTACCTAATCCCCTGACTTCCAGTTACATTTTTGCAGGAGTTCCTTTCCTGACCTTTCAGAAGTATGTGCCGATGTTAACCAAATACTTTATTTCATAAATTGAAATACACCCCTTGAATTCTGCTTGCAGCTCTGGTCTCCCCATCTCAAAAAAGGTGTCTTAGAAATGGAATAGGCACAGAGAATAGCAACAAAAATGATTAAAGGATTAAGCTTCCATATGAGAAGAGATTAAAAAGTCTGGGGCTCCTCAGCTTGGAAACAAGATGACTAAGGAGGGATGTGACAGCCGTGTATAGAATCAGATGTGATGTAGAGACAGTGACTAAGAAAGTGTTATTTACCCCTTCACATAACACAAGAACCAGGGGTTACCCGATGAAATTAATATGCAGCAGGTTTAAAACAACCAAAAGGGACTGCTTAACACATCATGAAGTCAACCTATGGAACTCATGTTGTGAAGGCCAAAACTATAACGGGGTTCAAAAAAAGAACTAGATAAATTCCATGGAGGATAGATCCATCAATGGCTATTAGCCAAGATGGCCAGGAATGCAACCCCGTGCTCTGAGTGTTCCTACGCCTCTGACTGCCAGACTCTGGGACTGGAGGACAAGGGATGGATCACTTGATAATTGCTCAGTTTTGTTCATTCCCTTTGAAACACCTGGCATTGGCCACTGTCAGAAGACAGGATACTGGGCTACGACCATTGATCTGACCCATTATGGCCGTTCTTATGTTCTTACCTTGATAATCCTCTTTCCACTGCTGGGAAGTCATCGTTAGGACAGAAAGGGCAAGATTAATCCTTTCATTGCAGGGCCGCTCTTAGAATAGTCAGAGAATTACTGTACAGTACAGCCTGGCAGAGTGTTCATGGTCCAGCCTTTGTCCGTCTTCCTTATTCAGATTGTAAATAGTCTCTCATCATGAATCCGTACAGCACCTGGCACAACGGCGCCCTGATCTCAGCTGGGGCAGGGGCTGCTTCTCACTGTGTGTCTGTGCAGTGCCCAGCATAATGGGGTCCTGATCTCAGTTGGGGCCTCTAGGCACAGTGCGCTGTGATACAAATAATAACAAATATTCATTACTGAGAGCACAAAATCTACTTGCCCATTGATAATGGGACATCTAATGACATTTTACCTGACTGTTAAAATAAATTTGCAAGACTGGTATGTGGATTATGGATTAGGTATTGTATACTCACCCCCAAATGAAGACCGGATACCTTTCTGGAAGGTATATGCTTTAGTCGGTCACCAGTTATTGGGCTCAATACAGGGGTACCTGAGTGAAATACAATAGCCTGCGCTTTGCAGGAGGCCAGACTTGATGATCAAATGGTCTCTTGAAAATCTGTGCGTTTTGGAGCAGATGTTGCCTCTGCCAGTGTAAATCAGTGTCGTTCCACTGACGGGAGTGGTGGTAAACAGCTTAACATCAGCCGAGGATCTATTCCATTCAATACTCAATACTCATTCAATACAGTATCTCCACTGAGACCAGCCTGTGATCTGACCATGAGTGTATAAATTAACCCTTTGGGGCAGGGACTGCGTCTTGCTGGGTGTAGTACAGCACCTAGGACAGTGGGCTTCCGATCCCAGTTGGCGTTACCATATTACAAGGCCACAAACATGACTCGCTCCCCTGTCATCCTGATGGAAAAATTAAAATCTTGCTTGTAAAACAAAGGGCGAGGCTGATTATTATGGTAGATTCAAGCCTTAGTGGTTGGGTTCACCCCCGGAGTTGCGGTCAGCGCCTCGGCTGGTGCAAACCAGCATTGCTCCAACAAAGCCAATGGAAGCAGGGCTGTTTACGCCAGCTGAGGATGTGGCCCTCAGGTTTTAAATGGAGCTAGTGATGGCAGCATCTGTCCATCTCTGTATTTGTGATTCATATAGCATTAGCACCTCAAGGACCCAGCATGCTAGACGCTGGTCATCCATACCAAGGGGCAGTGGCTCTGTCCCAGAGATTCATCATCCGGGGCAATGGTAGAGGTTGTCAGGGGCAGAGCCTGGAAGAGAATTCAGATCTCCTGGGTCCCAGGCGACTGCCTTAGCCATGACACCACCTTGCTTTTACTTTCACCGCTCCCATTCTATCCGTCCCTTCTTGTCCCCGCTACCCATGTGGCATTGTCACCGCTCAGACTTGTGACACCCATTATTAGGTAAGTCCAGCTGGCTGTTTAGCCGTAAGTAAATATGTTGCAATATGTCTTTGGATATTGTCCAGACTGAAGCCCAGTCCAAATACCACTGGCAGGAAAAGAAACCTGTTACTGGAAGCCAGCTGATAACCTGCCTTCCCCCATTAACCCTTCCTTGGTTTTCAGTGGTTTGCTTTTACCCAGAGGAAGGAAAAAACAAACTCTGAAATGAATGATCTCAGTGGGGCTAGGTGGTTTCATACCAGCGGAAGATCTGCCCAGAGTTCTGAAGGTTTGGTTCATCAAGGAGGTTAACCTCTAAAAGGCCAGGTACTGGATTAGAGGGTTATTGCAGGTGAAGAGTGATAGGTTTATTGGTACCTGTGCAAATTGCTGTTTCACGCTTCAAAGCCACCGAAGGGATTTTGATACCCATCTGCCATTAAAATGTGCCTCATTCTCCTACATGGCTTTAAAGCTGCCAACCATGATGCATTGTTTAGGGGCACAGAAACTGCCACACCGGATCAGATCATAGGGTCATAGCGAAACATGGCCATTACCAGACATTTCAGAATCAGGTGCAAGAAATTCTACTCTGGACAATTATAGCCTGACCAGGTGGGACATTACCTCTTAACACTCATTGCCTTATGTTCTGAAGGAGAACCGTCATGTGGCAATGAGTTCCACAAACTAATTCCACATTATTATATCCTTTGATCAGTTTTATGTTACCTGGCGGTAGCACCCAAAAGCCTTCTTTGTGCTAGGTGCTGTGCAAACATACAGAGGAGGTGTAACTGATGGGTGGTCGAAAATGCTGGTGCCTTGTCTTTATTAGCACTCCCACCATTGCTACCAGCAGGGTAGATTCCCTAATAGAGCGTAGAGAAGTCCTGGCCTAAGAGACAGTTTCTGCCCCAAAGGTTTTACAATCCAAGCGAGTGGGACAGATAGAGAGATCCACTCTTCCGGGGCTACCTTGAGGACTGGGATTGCTTCAGAAACAGATTCAGAACAGAACCCAGGAGTCCTGATTCTCAGCCTGCCCCCTCATTGTAAACCAGGAGATTCCATTCCTCTCTCAGAGCTAGGGCTATAACCTAAGCATCCTGACTCCAAGCCCCCACTGCTTTAACCCACTTGAACCTATTTCTCATCCACAGCTGGGAGCAGAACCCAGGAGTCCTGACTTCCAGCCCCACCTCTCCATGCTAGGCCTGAACTATCAGAGCCCCACTGTTCTGATCTGTGGCTAGCACTCTGGCATGGAGTAAACACAACCACAGCCTCAGGTCCCTAATTCCAACTCCCCCACTTGGAAAGGCAAATAAATTCTTGTGTCAAGGGAGTGAAGAAAACATCTTTTGTTCTGAACTTTTCAGGCTTCCTGGGTTCCACCCCCTCACCCACTAACCCGCCCAGCTGTTTGCACAAGGACTCAGCTTACAGGCAACTCTGAGGATAAATAGCTCAGGAGGAGCTACTTCTCCTGACCCTCCTGTCTTCACCATGGGGGGCTCTGCTCTCTACCTGGTGGTGGTCTTTGCTTTCTACTTCCCGGCTGTTTCTCACAGCCAACTGTAAGTACCCCTTGCGCTTCTGCCACGGTGATGAGGATATTAACCTGGCTTTGTTAAATGGTTTCCAATGGAAACAAAGCTCAATTTTCCTCTTTTTTCTGCTACTCTGTGTGTAGTGGGAATGGGCTTCAGAAATTCTCTTCCTCACCTGGTTGAACCCTCTTCTCTGTCGCTCAGTTCTGAGGCTAATTTTGGGGTTTGGATGATAGAATTTTTTTTGCAGAATATACTGGATTTTGAGCCTCACCTGCTCCAAGTGAACCAGGTGTAGATAGTGAGTAACTCCATTGAAAACAATGGAGTTGCAGCCCCCTGAAATGCACTGAAATCAGTGGGGTTGTCTTTCCCTTGGCTTCAGTGGGCTTTGGATCAGGCCCTAAAAGAGACCAGAATCAGGTTCTATATGGCCACAACTCCTCGCTCAGTTTCTACATCCACAAGATACCCAGTGGGGCTAAATTCCATTTTCAGTGTATACTGGTGCAAATCTGGAGTAACTCCACTGACTGCAATGGGTAGTTACACTGGTAGGTAGTTACACTGGAGTAAGCCCATTGGCTATGGGGATTGCTTATGGTGCATGGAGCAGACCAGAACCCAGTTCACTTCCAAGGGGCTGGTGGGCTTCCAATGCACAGTGGTCTATGGCTTGGGCACTGCACTGGGAGTCAGGACTTCTGGGTTCTATTTCCAGCTGATGGAGGGAATGTGCTTTGGGGGTCAGAAAGTGGCAATGGAAGTCGGAACTCCTTGGTTCTACCTGATGCTCTCACAAGGGGGATAACCAGGAGACACCTGGGTTCTAGGAGGGGAATGATGTCTAGTGGTAAGAACCGGGTTGTGTGACTAGGAGTTAAAACTGCTGGGCTCTATTCCCAGTTGAGTCACTGAGTGGCTGTGTGACCGTAAGGAAGTCCCTCCCGTTTTCTGTGCTGGCCTCTCCCTTATCTGTGAAAGGGGGATCATGGCACTTAATTACCTCTGTAAAGTGCTGCGAGATCTATGTCTGGCGAGTGCTTTGAATGTGACCCCAGGGCTAAGCTTCCATTGTCAATCTGACTGATTGGCCGTCTGGCATGGTTACCACCCCCCAGCCTGTTCATGTCTGTGCTGGGGTGACCACCAGATGAACAGCCAAGAGCTAGACCAATAGCCCCTGTGCTTGGCTCTAAAACTGGGAAGGGATCTTGGTGCAAGAGGAGGCAGGAACAGGTAGTTTGGTTTGATTTGGTGCTGCCCCCTATGGCCAGGCCAAACGATGGACGTGACACTGAGCTAGTGACATAGGGAAACTCAGAGGGATGCCCCCCCTTCAGAACCAGGTGGAGGGGGCTGCTTAAAGGTTCATCCCACTTCACGAGCCAGTGAGAATTCAGAAGCTGCATGAGAGATGCATTGATCTCTGAGGATGACCCAACTCACCTATGGAGCCTGAGTCCAGTCCCCACCCTCTCCAGGTGGCTGGAGGGGCTGCCGTCTGGATGCAGACTTTGGAGTGACACAGACGTCCTATTGTGGGTCTGGGTTTTACAGCTTGACCCCACTGGGAATGCATCATGGTGGGCTGCTGGCTAGACACGCAGACCCCAGTGCAGCTTCCCCCAAAGGGTTCCAGAGATTCATGAAACCTATTTCTGAGCCTGGGCCAACTTTCAGGAAAGGAGGAGGGAGGGTTCCCCCAGGACGGGGAGAGGAGATTTGGTCGTCACTGTGCAGGACTCACTCTGGGTCTCACCCCTGACCTGCGTCTCTAAGATTTCTACCTGGTCCATTTTGACAGCGCTCTGGTGAACGGCTGGTACCAAGCACACGGCCTGCTTAGATGCTCCTGGTATTGCCTGTGGAGCAGATGAGCAGTAAACGTGGCCCATACTTGACGGCTCCCCAGTGTAGCACGCTCCTCTCTAGGAAGGGTCAGGCCGTGCAAAGAGCAGCACATTCCAGAGGGCTTCGTAACAGGGTCGCGCGTGCTGGCTGCAGACCATATGATCGCAGTTGATGGAATTCAGGAGGACACAGTATTGCCCTCTCCAAGGGGCACTGAGGTCAGCGCTATCTCAGACGGGAGAGCTACTTCTACGGAGCACCCCACCCTGCTCTTCCTGCACAGCGCCCCCTAGTGCTATGCTGGGGCATTGGGGTCAGCACTGACTTCAGGGGAGAGCGCCCCCTACTGAGCACCCCTCCCTGCAGCACAGCGCCCCCTAGCGCCACACTGGGGCATTGGGGTCAACACTGACTGCCAGGGGAGAGCGCTCCCTGCTGAGTACCCCGCTCAGTGCTAGATTAAAGAATTTTGGGTTTCTGTGTGCACTATGGAAATGGGAGGGGGAGAGTGTATGATTGACGGGGGGTTGGTCGTACCCCCTAGGACCTATCAGGGTGTTAGACAGTGAGCCCACCCCACAGTTACCCCACATGGTGGCTCTTGTCCCATGGAGCTGACCTGACTCCCTTCTCTGACCCACTGGCTGTCACTATAGTGCACCAGTGGGGGCTGGGGGTGCTCGGTTCCCATCCTGGGCCTTGCCCATCGACTCGCCTGCCCCTAGCTGGACTGCGATGGGCCACAACAAATAATCTGTCAGGCTTTGTTCACCCTGCAATGGGGTGGACAGGCACCCCCTGAGATGGGGGCCCAGTGCAAGAGCACTGAGTACATGTGGGTTAAACTGGGCCTGCCCCCACCAGCACAGCACTAGCAGCAAACTGGGGCATCAAGATCAGCATAGAATTGGAAGAGAGCGCCCCCTACTGAGCCATCACCTTGCTAGCTGCAATGCAGCACCCCCGGCACCATGCCAGGGCATTGGGGTCAGCACTGACTGAAAGGGAAGAGCATCCCCTACGGTATCAGTGTACAGCAGGGCACCCCATTTCAGAAGAGTGGCATCATAAAATGACAGAGGATCAGGCCGGGGGACACGTCCACTCACAGTGTTTTTCATTAGGGACAGGAGTACATTAAGCCCTGAACTTTTTGCCTACGTGTGTGTTTATGATCTTTATCTGGTATGAAAATCTCAAGTCCAATCGTCCGTCCACCCTTCCTACTGGAGTGACACACAGGCAACTTGGCTGACATTTAGCAAAACTTTTTATTTCCCTCCAGGCCGACTTCCTTGTGAATTCACAATACCTGGGTGATGTTATCAGTCAATTATTTCTGTGGGAAGACGGGGGGGGGATTTTCCAGACAGCCTAGATGATTTAGGGGCAAAGTCAAATGAACTTGGAAGGGCTTGTCTCTGTGAAGAGTTAGTTCACAGCAAACTGAGGTGTAAATCTACCCCCACTAGCCCACTGCACACTAACTGGCTGTGTGGACGCTGTTAATGTGTACTAACAGTTCCTTAGTGCACTTTGTCTTCCTGCAGCTTGGACCCCAACTGCTGTGGCCCTGCTGCAATGTCTAGGCACCAGTTCGATCAGAGCTAGCACCTAAATGCCCTGGTCTACATTTAGGTCAACTTAGCTACATCACCCAGGGGTTTAAGCAGCCAACCTAACTGCTGGTGTAGATGGAGGTAGGTTGATGAAGGAATGGATCCTGCATTATCTACACTGACAGAAAAATCCCACAGTGTAGACAAGCCCTAAGTCTGCCCAAATTGGGAGTCACGCCTCTCAGTGGCTGTGTAGACGTACCCCTAGGGGCAGGAACTGTCTCTTACTCTGTGTTTCTATTGTGCCTCATTCACTGTTGGGATTTCAAGATGCTTCTGTAAAGCAAATAATAAATTATAAATCATGGTAACACGCTTGGTATAAAACCTCCTTGGGGATGTGGGAATCGCAGCCAGTGGGGTTTTAAATACTGACTGAATTAATCACATCAACCTTTTTGCCATTCGCAGCTACTCCCTGATCATGCCTAACGTCCTGCGGGTGGAGAGTGAAGAGAAGGTTGTGGTGGAAGCCCATGGCCTCAATGCCCCAGTCGTGGTTACAGTCACCGTGTATGACTTCCCACTTAAGAAACACGTCTTATACCAGGTCCAAACCAACCTCAATCCTGCAACTGGGATGATAGGCACAGCCATAATAAAGGTGGGTTAAACCCCAGCCTCTGGTCATTCAGTGAAACAAAGGGTATCATTTTCAACTCTAGCCCCGCAGGAAGTTATAAGCTGGAAATGCTGGGTGAAAGTTAATGCCCTGTGTTATACGTAGGGCCCTACCAAATTCACGGCTGTGAAAAACACATCACGGACTGTGAAATCAGACCTCCTCTGTGAAATCTAGCTATTGGAGGGGAAGAGAAAGGGCAGGGGTGGAGGAGCTGGAGCCAGGGGCATCCGACGATGCCCCTGGCTCCAGCTGTTAGTCCCCTCAGTACTCGGGAGGGATTGGACTTACTGCACAGCTGCTCTCTGGGACAGATTAGACCTACCTCTGGGCACCTCCCCAGGTTGCAGGAAGCTCCACCATGGGTAGCCGTCCCAGAGCTTCCTGCTGCCACGGGAGGCTGCCAGAGGCGGAGGTGGGTTCGACTTCCCCCATACTGCTGGGAACGCCCCAGCCAGGGGAGGTACACAGAGGTGGGTCTGATCTCCCCCCGAGGGCCGTGCAGGGGAAAAGGAAGTCCTGTCCCTCCCCAGCCTGGCTGGTACTCGCAGCCAAGAGCCCCTTGCTGGGGCACAGGGGAGACCAGACCCACCTCCACCTCTGGGTACTTCCTGCGATTGCAGGAAGCTGGAGGCAGTGCAGAAGTGAGGGTGGCAATCTTATGACCCCCTACAACAGGGTTGTGACCCCCCGCATGAATCCCTTTTGGGTCAGGATCTTCACAGAACACACTGGAATTTCAGATGTAAATATCTGAGAGCATGAAACTAATTAATTTTCAAATCCTAGGGCCGTGAAATTGACCAGAATAGACTACGATTTTGGTTAGGCCCTAGCTATACAGGAGGTCAGACTACCTGATCATGTTGGTCCCTTCTGGCCGTAACATCTACAAATCTATTAGTGATGGGGGGCGTATAATTAACTAGTCAGATAAGCACTGTAGGAGTCTCTTGTTGGGGATCTAAAAACTGACGTGCCCCTACAATGACCAGATGTTCTGATTTTATAGAGATGGTCCTGATATTTGGGGCTTTTTCTTATATAGGCTCTTATTTCCCCCCCTCCACCCCATCCCGATTTTTCACACTTGCTGTCTGGCTAGGTGCTCCAAATTAGGAGGTAGAAGGAAAAGTTGTGAGGAAGGATGGTCTAGTGGTTAGGGTGCTAGTCTGGGACTCAGAAAACCTGGATTTGATTTCCAGCTGTGTCACAAACTCTTTCTGACTCCTTGGGTAAGTCACTAAGTTGTCCTGTGCCTCAGTTTTTCCATCTGTGAAATACAGATAATAGCACTTTATTTTCCTGGGGTGAGTGGGAGGGGGAATGCTATGAGGGTAAATGCATTAACATTGAGGCACTTGGGTAATAATATACTGACGTGGGCCATATAATAACTTGGATCTCACTGTGATTCAGTTTATCTATTTAACATCAAACCACACTGGACAGACATTAGTTCTGTTGCTTAATGCACGACTGGAAGATACTCAGGTATTGTGAGGGTGGTACAAGAACAAAACATACAAATGACATCATTTTATTCATTTTTTGGCATTTTCCGTTGCAAATAAAAAAAAGACGACAGTGAAATGGTTAAAGTCACAAGAGTTTTGGTGAATACCTTGGTCTTAATTCCTGTTAACATGTCAAAGCGAATTATTTGACAATCTTCTTCATTCAACACACCGAGTTCTGTGGTCAGGTACATAACCATATGGACTATAGCTCGTGTTTGCACTGCCTGGGAAACTTGCCCAGAGCTTGCCAAGTCCTGTCCCTAATCTGCACTGGGCACAGAACCATTTCTGGGTGGGGGTCCCTGGTGGAGAAAGATTCTCGTTTTGAGTTGATCTGACCTCCTGGCCAGAAATGGAGAGTTGGGGAGACAGAGGGAAGGTCTCCATGATGTTACAGTTTTAGGGGAGCACGGTAGGAATAGTCGGGAGCACATCAGTGCAGTAGAACTGACTTCCCATGGATGCCTTCCTAACCCATGGGATGCCCTTTGGTTAACAAACATTCCATATAACAGGAGGTGACCAGACAGTGGGTACAGGGCCATCCATATGGTGCGGTCTAACTCACTGGCAGTGACCTACGCTGACTCTCTGCCATCCTGGGAATTCCCCCGCACCTGGGGTATTCCCCAATGAGGAGACCCACCATCTTATGGCAGCTGAGTAAGCTGCTGGAGGAACTGCATGTAAAGCGGGTTAGAAAAAGCCCATTTTCTTATGGATTCTTTCCATGTGTAATTTAAGCATCGTTTACAGTGCAAAGGTCTTTTCCAGAGCATTCCTTGTGGTTCAGGAAAAACTGATCCACACTCTCCTTCTCATGCAGGTCCCCACTAAAGACATAAAGACGGATTCCAGACAAAAGCAGTATGTTGCGGTCCAGGCTAAGTTCCCTCAGCAAACCCTGGAGAAAGTGGTTCTGGTCCATTTCCACAGTGGATACATCTTTATCCAGACGGATAAAACCATCTATACACCTGGGTCTACAGGTACTGCCTTTCCCTGGTCTCTTCTAATGGGAAGGGGGGGAGCTGCTGATGTCAGGCCATATCTATAGCAGGGCTGCGGGGTCCATCCTGTGCCTATTGCTTTGCTTGTTCTCTGGCTGAAGGTGGAGGACAGTTGGAGCAGATACTCTGCCACCACCAATTTGCAATATTTCACCCTTTACCCTCATCCTTGCTGGAATGTCCCATTGAGTGTTAGATACAGAAAGACTGGGTGGGCCCTGGGATTGAGAATTAGCGATGGAAGTTTTAAAATCACAGAGACTGGTTCTGCTCTGTCTGGTACCAAGATACATGTCCCTATCTGACGACTGTCCCACAGCCTGCGTGAAATCGGGGCTCCTAATTCCAGTCCGTTCAGAGAAGGACAGGTCCCTGCAATGACAAAACCCTCCTACCTGGTACTTAGGGACAGGGGAGAAAAGCAAGACAACTCCCTAAAGAAAAAAGCCATGGAGATCTCTGACTGTAGAAAGAGGCTATTGTGAAACAACCCATGATGGGAGCTGATGGCTCAGATCCTCCATGGAGTTAGGCACTGAACTCCCATTGGTTTCAATCAGACGTAGACATCTAAGTAGCTTTGAGGATTTGGGCCCAGGTGTCTATCCATTAACGACATCCCTCTCTTCTCTCTTTATTTTCTAAGTGCTCTACCGCATCTTCACCGTGGGTCACAAACTGGAACCAGTGTCTAAGACAGTGATTGTGGAGTTTGAGGTGAGGTTGCTGTTCTGAGTAAGCCTGTGGTGGCATAGGTGGGTTTAGCCACTTGTCTGGGTAACACGTCACACAGCAATATATTGTGACCGAGGAGGCTGTATAGAACCCCTGTGTGTAGCAGCAACATGGTACAGCCAGAGAATGGCAAATGATTGTGTGAGGTCTCTTCTTGCAAACCTCTTGTGTGCAAATTCTCCCCCAGTCATTGGAGAGGTTACAAAGTTTGCTGGGGCAGCAGTCAGGCAGCTCTCGGGGGAGGTCCCGTGGTTCTGCAATGGTGTTAACCCTTGAGCAAAGTTGCATGGAGTTCTTTGAGAAGAGCAAGGCAGGTGGTTGTATGGGAAGGCTGAAGGACATGTAAAGTGGTTGCAGGAACAGGAATTATAGCTCCAGGCATTAGTTCCATTAAGGCCCTTTCCACTGGGCTTTATGATCCATAAAGTAAAGAAAATCATCTGCAAAACCCAGGGCAATAATCCCCAGGGGTTTTCCTCACCTCAGCCAGCTGGGAGGGGAGAGAACACATCTGTCCCTTCAGTTCCTCTTTGACTCAGTTTCCCCTTTCTTTATCACTCTGCCCTGAACACAGCAAAACTAGCTGGGGCCTTGCGATGGGGAGCAGCTGCGGCTGGCAGAGCAATGCAGCCCTTTGCCCAGCTCCAAGGTTTGCAGATAGCTCATGGTTAAGCCTAGTGTCTGCGAGATTCTGCCGTGGAGGCTCTTCAATCTTTCGAGCTGCTTCCTTGAGTTCTTTGGTGGCCTCACTGAGCCATCTCAGAAGGTCAGGAGAGATTTGTCAGTTTTTCCAGCGTCTCTGGCTAGTTAAGAAATTCAGACCAGTCAGTGGAGTCCAGACTGTTACACGCTATTGTTGGAAGTATGGAGAACCCTCCACTGGCCCCGGAACGTAAACGTGGCAGATGATGATGTTAAGAGCAATTGACAGCATGTTTTCCCTAAACTCTTAATTCATTTCCTTTCCAGACTCCTGAGTCCATTGTTGTCAAGCAGATTCCCATCTCCGCCCCCTTGAAATCCGGCATCTTCTCCCTGAACCACAACTTGCCGGAGATTGTCAGGTAGGTTGCCCTGATGTTACTATGCCTGGACAGAGCAGAGCTTTGCCGGAGTTGGGCAGGGAAGCAGAAGAGATGATGTGGAGCTAGTTTCTGTGTGTGGCCCATCAGCTAGATCATCTCCTACAGGAATTTCCAAGTGACGTGGAGAAAACAAACTCTTCTGCCACATACCCAGTCTTGGCATAATTTGATTTGTATTTGTTAGAGTTTTGATGGATAATCATGTTTATTTCTAAGCCTTTTTTTCAGTTTTGATCACTTCAGATGCTCAGTTGTGAAAAATTAAATTATGGGTTTTTATTATCCCCCATTCTGATTTTTAGAAATTAAAATTTTCACAGGCAGTGGAAAACATGGGGGGCCAGACAATGGTAGTGGAGTCTGACAATAATAATTTAATAACAGTAGACACTGATATTCAAAAAAGCGAAAGCTTTATGGCCATTAATACACAAATTGTCAACAGAGTATGACAAAATACACGAAGTATAAAGCCTTAAATCAAACTGTAGTAAGTTCTCAAGCAGCATTTTCTTGCTTTGCCTATCTGTAAATTTCGATATTATTGAAGGAAATGTGTTTTTATCGGCATGCGTGTGCACAGTGAAATCAATGACACGTATCGATAAAAAACTAATCTTACCAAGTCTACACAGACACCAGAATGAAGCTGCCCTGACTTCTTTGCCATTACTCCTGATTTATTCCAGAGTATGTGAAGGCAGGATCAGGCCCTGTTGGCCTGTTTTTCAAAAGTGCTGAGCATCCTACCTCCCATTCAGTGGGATTTATGAATGCCCATCTTTTCTGAATATTACATCAGTGAGCTGGTGAGCGAGGGGCCTGATTCTGGTATGGATCGGAATTTCCTTAAAATGGGGGGTGTTTGGTTTGAGGGTTTTGGTCCATGCAGACTGTAGAAACAAGTGCTGGCCTCAAAGTTTACATCCAACCTTCCCAAACCTTACTGGCGAAAGGCTGAGGGGGTTGTGGATCAAATGTTCAGTTCCAAGTCCCTACCTCTAGTTCTGCTTCATAAAAACATAAAGGTGCAGCAAAAAATGGTTTCCACGAGGTTCTCTGTGGTTCTCTGAAGCTGGCTTGAATTCCATGTATGGCTCAGTATTAGCTTCAGGAGCTGACAAAATTACTGGAAAAACAAGTGAGCCAGGTGGACCTTGGGACGTGTGTGTGTTAAGTGTATTCAGGGTTCCTTCTTATTTCCTTCCTCCAGTCTGGGAACCTGGAAGATCACGGCCAAGTATGAAGACTCCCCTCAGCAGACCTTCAGTGCGCAATTTGATGTTAAGGAGTACGGTAAGAATCCGGCACCCACCGGGCCCAGGCTCAGGGAGTGGGTCTGTCTCTACTCTCCTGACACCATCTTGGAGCAGACTCGCCATTTGGCTAAGCTTTGCTGGCAACCCACCCTCTCCTACAAGCTCAATGTTCTCCTCTTCCCCTCTCATTTCTCCAGTGTTGCCAAGTTTTGAAGTCATATTGGAACCGGCTGAGAAGTTTTTATACATTGATGGCAATGATGACTTCAGGGTTTCTATCACTGCGAGGTGGGTCTGTGAGCGGATGGAAGGGATCAGCTGACTGAGATAACACCCACAGGTTTTAGTGCAGAAAGAAACCCAGGTCTTTGCACCATTTTGGGAATGTTTTCCACTAAATATATTTTTTCATAAAGAGTGTTTGTTTTCCATGGAAAATTCTGATTTTTTTTAATCCAAAAACCAATATCCAAAAATGGAAAAAAAAAATTGGCTGAAAGCCTTGTGATTCAGAAATGCTGGTGTGGTGCCTCATGGGACCTGGCATTCGGGTTTTTCATTATTCTTATGGGCTGGGCTTGCTTGTAGGACTTAAAGTCCCATCATGCACCATAGCCATGATGGTCCATTTCTCTTTACCATGGTGGATCATGGGAGATATAGACTGATCAAGGAGCTGGGCCTGTAGAGGAGAATGGTGGCATAAAGCCATAATATTCAACAATAGGTTTCCCTGTGGCTTCTGTTACCCATCCTTATCTTCTCCAGGTACCTATATGGGAAAAAACTAGAAGGCACTGCCTTTGTTCTCTTTGGGGTGAAGATGGATGATGAGAAGAGGAGTATCCCGCAGTCACTCAAGAGAGTCCCGGTAATTCCTGTTCTGCGCTGGGGCTGGATTCACGCCTCTTGGGAAACTGTGTGGGTGAGGTCATGAAACTCTCTCTCCCTTTCTAGATAGAAGATGGAGACGGGGAAGCAGTCCTGAGCAGAGACATGCTGCGGGCTCGGTTTGCCAACCTGAA
>ML677413.1:47746-57978 GCA_007922305.1 Dermatemys mawii | reverse complement strand
TTAAGCATTAGCTGAAAGCACAAAGTTTCAAGAATAATTACCCTCTAGCATAATACACCTGGGAGACACAGTTAAGCTACAGTTTTAAATTCTGTTGATAATTTAAGAACAGTATTAAGCGGCTGTCTTTGTATGCTCAGCCAAGGTATATGTTGAGCAGCAGTGAAAAGAAATACAGGTCGCTACTAGTATGTGAGCTTGCTTCCTCCTTCATCCCCCCTCCCATTTACACCTTGCTGGTCCCAGTTAGTACAAGCAAGGAAATGTACAGATGGATTGGTGTACTTTGAATACACCTCAAGTTCTAGAAATGACTTTGCAGGCTTTGAACATATTTACTTCAATTGCGATAATCACCTAGCTGGAATCTGCCAGCACAGCTTTCAGCAGAAAGAGGAGATCCTATCCATAGAGCATGGCCTTGGGCATTGAGGAAGCTCTGAGATAACATTTTCAGAAGTGACTTAGGCACTCGGAATGCCAACATTTATTAAAAATCTGATCTCTCTAAATCACTTAAGAGCTTTTGAAAATTTTACTCAGTCTCCCAACAAGGAAACGTTACCCCATCTCTTTTTGTTTCTAGTGCCACAAGATGCATTCCACGCTCCTAGTCTTCAGCTAAGACATGAGTGTTTGTGTCTTATGGAAATTTTGTTCCTGTTTGAGGATACCTTCTTCACTGTCACTTTTGCCTGTGCAGGGGGGGGGGGGGGACGGCGGCGATGTACTTAAGTGAAATTAAATGGTGGTTCCTCTTCCACCCAGACTTCTAAAATGTGTGATATTTTCCTCTCTGCAGTGTATATATTAGAAAAAACAGCAATTCCAAACAAACACTGAATAACCTCTGTAGCATTCACAGTGATCTAGGCACTTTAAAATCAAAAACAGAGACAAGGTCCCTGGTCTAATGTCAGTCCGCAAGGAGTGGGAGAGGGAAGAGGTATGCTCTGCCAGAACTGCAAATGACTGAGCTGATTGCACTGCAACAGAATGGAGACCAACTGGCTAAGCGGCAGTTCTGCAGAAAAGGACCTGGGGATTACAGTGGATGAGAAGCTGGATATGAGTCACAGTGTGTCCTCATTGCCAAGAAGGCCAACGGCATATTGGGCTGTGTTAGTAGGGGCATTGCCAGCAGATCAAGGGAAGTGATTGTTTCCCTCTATGCGGCGCTGGTGAGGCCACACCTGGAGCGTTGCGTCCAGTTTTGGTCCCCCCACCACAGAAAGGATGTGGACAAATTGGAGAGAATCCAGTGGAGAGCAACGAAAATTATTAGGGGGCTAGGGCACGTGACTTACGAGGAGAGGCTGAGGGAACTGTGGTTATCTAGTCTGGAGAAGAGAAGAGGCAGGGTGGATTTGATAGCAGCTTTCAACTATGTGAAGTGGGGTTTCAAAGAGAATGGATCTAGGCTATTCTCAGTGGTGGCAGATGACAAAACAAGGAGTAATGGTCTCAAGTTGCAGTGGGGTGGGTCTAGGTTGGATATTAGGAAACACTATTTCACTAGGAGGGTGGTGAAGCACTGGAATGAGTTCTCTCTGGAGGTGGTGGAATCTCCTTCCTTAGGTTTTTAAGGTCAGGCTTGACAAAGCCCTGGCTGGGATGATTTAATTGGGGATTGGTCCTGCTTTGAGCAGGGGATTGGACTAGGTGACCTCCTGAGATCCCTTCTAACCCTAATATTCTATGATTGGTCATGTTCAGGATGCATCCTGCTAATGCCATTCTATTTTTTTGCTTTTTATCTGAAGCATATTTCAAAGGTGGGTAAGTTGATGTGTCTTGCTCTAGATCAGTGGTCCGATAAAGTCCTGAATTTTCCACAAACGTATGCACCATGCATTATTTGTGTTGTTTTTAACCCCATCTTCCCAGGCCTCCTTGATCCTGTGTCGCAGGCCTTCCAATGGGGATGAGCAGTGCCAGATTGATGCTGCCAAACTGCTGGTATTCCTGAATCTATCACTTACTTACCTGAAGCTGGAGCGTCCTGTCCGAGCTCTGACATATGGAGAAAAGGCACTGGAGATTGACAAGAGAAATGCCAAAGCATTATTCAGGTGTGGCCAGGTGAGCCAAAGTAGATTCTTCTGTTGGGTTAAGAAGTTGCATCAAGCTAAACCCCAGCCTTGCTAGTCTGTGGGGAAGACCTGCAATAGAATAAAATGAGCCACTTGGAAAATCTGTTAGAAATACAGGGCCAGACTTTCGGATGTGCTGTGTGCCCGCAGCTACGATAATAGTTGGTGTGAGTTATGCGGAATGCTCACGTCTGAAAACCTGGCCCTTTGCAATACATTGCATTGCTCTTCTTTTCTTCATGGATCCAGATAGTTATTTAGGAATTACCTATTTCCAAAACTTAAAACATATATTCCCATAAAGTAATCCTGAAGAACTAATTCTTGTCCTTCTTTCAATGACAGGCTTGTCTCTCTCTGACCGAGTATGAAAAAGCTCGGGATTTTCTTGTCAGAGCTCAGAAAGAGCAGCCCTTTAACCATGATATTAACAATGAGCTGAAAAAGCTGGCCAGGTGAGAGAGCTGCGTTTGGTTGTTGTGAGAGGTGGGGGAAAGAATGCTTAGGTGGATTAAAAAAAAATGCACACTTACTTCACAAGGCAAATAGCTGTCTAGAAATTCTCTCTAGAATGTGTTAAAAGAGAGAGCCATCAGACTAGCTTTTGTAAGGATTAAATCAGCAAATGGTTGAACTGTGGAAATAGAAGTAGTTTTTTTAAAAAACGGCGGGGGGATTTAGTTTGATTAATTTGCAGATGCAGTACTTCAGAGTGACAGGTGAGATGACAAAGATCCATTGTTTCCATACAATTGCTCTGGGGGGCTCTCTCTTGCAGTTGCTATGCACTTCACTCCCGTGGGTAGGGCAGGCTGTTGATAACAGGCTAAACTGGGACTGCTGAAATATCTTGACATCAATAAAATATTGTACACTGGAGTTCATTGCGATAATTTTCTCTTTCCTTTAAGATGTGTTGGTTGACTTCCCTTGCTTTTCCGCTACTGATGATGGTACTCACCACTTACAGCACTGTGCAAACACCAACTAATTTGTGGGGAGATTTTGAAAGTGAATTTCGTGCTGCCTTGGTGATAATAAATCAACAGTACTGGATAAATAAACTTTGTTTGCCCACAGAATAAGTACAACACAAGCAGCACAGTCTTCCCTACAATGTGCTTGGTCATGTTTTCATGAGACCAGCTCTACTGTCCCCATCTTGTTCTGTTCTTGTCGTCTTGGGAAAATACCAAAAAAGAGCTATTAGTGCCAATTATGTTGCAAACACTTGTGGGAACTGTGCAATGAGGGCCTCAGAGCTACAGTGGGGTCCCCAATTCACTTTAGATAGATGTCAGAACAGCTGTTGGATCAAACTAACCAGTTTCATTCTGCTCAGCCCAGGTCAACTCCAGACCAAGCCTGCAATGGAAGAGGTGAAAGCATACCTCTTCGCTGTCCTGGGTATGTCAGGACATTCCACTCATCAGCTCTTTGGCAGGACAACATCTTGTCTTGGTTGAAGTGCTTGCAGTCTGGCAGACTGCTCACTGAGCTCTGGTACTGCCTGGCCCTCTTCCAATCCTCTAGTTCTTTGCTCTGCCCATGAATTAGACTAGAGGAAAAAATGGTCGGGACCCCTCGGGGGTTGTGAAGTTATTACATGGGAGGGCTGCCAGCCTCCTTCCCAAACTCTGCTTTGCCTCCAGCATTTATAATGGTGTTAAATTAAAAACAGCTTTTTGTATATTTATGGGGGCGGGGGTGTCACACTCAGAGGTTTGCTATGTGAAAGGGGTCACCAGTCTGAAAGTTTGAGAAACACACAAGTAAAGGGATGGAAAATGATGCTTTCCCATTGAGGCATGGGTTTGTCTGTTCCTTTCTCCATTTGTGGAAAGTTGTTACTAGTGGGGGTGAGGCTCTATTTCTCAGACCTCAGGTTTGTTCTGTTAATCTTGTAAATTGTAATCAGGCTGCTACTTATAACTTATCTTATAGAGGGCAGTGGAAGTGGACTATGAAATATGAATAATCTTTTAATTAGATATTTAAATCCTGAGGCGCTAAGTGCATTATAAACACATCTAAATGAGCAGTAATTACAAAATAATTCTGGATAACTAGGTGGTTAGCTTATTAGATTCAGGACTAGATTTTGGATCCAGTCTTATAGCTTGTGGGCTGATCTGTACTGTACTAGGATGCCCAAGAAGTAATTGATTCTGGGTTGGTTCATATAAGATCTTTTGTACAGTTTAGACCATCTAAGTTTTCATCCAGACTCTTGATGAGAGATAGATATAAGGTCTCATGCTGACTGACACAAGGAGTGTGTAACTCTCTTGACTTTTATGGGCTAATCCGTATCTTTTTCTTAGGTGTGAGCTAAGCAAAATAAAACCTATCAGATTGAAATATTTCTAAACCACAGACCACTAATAAGGTGCTCTAGAGTTCAGGTTGAATGCAGGTTTGTCATCTTTTCCCCCTGTTGTCTTTGGGTGCTGCAGCATGTGCAACTTTTAATGCGCACACTCGGAACTTGAGCACAACGGAGGAGCTGGCTAAGGGAATGTCCGCTTGGAGTTTGTTTCCGTAGGTTGATGTTGGAAGTTAAAATTAGCGTGTTTTTTTCACTTTATTACTCTAAAAAGAAAATTAATGTAAAATAGAAGGAAACAATTGTTTTCAGGCTGAACTGTGAGGTAATTGGCCAAATCTGTTTAGCTTTGTCACATTGCCACACCTCTAAGGCTCCTTGATGTGATCTGGGAAAAACTACAAAAGATGGAGTATGAATCCAAAACAATCCACACCAGCTGAAGGAGAATTTCTCTAATTAGAATCATAGAAGATTAGGGTTAGAAGAGACCTTGGGAGGTCTAGTCTGACCCCCTGCTCAAAGCAGGACCAACCCCAACTAAATCATCCATCATTTGGTGAAGTTGTGTTCTCCAGCACTTAAAATAATATCTAGCTCTCAAAAGGCTTTTTACATGCCTATTTAAGTCCTTTTTGAAAAACAGAGTATATTGATTAGTAATAATACCCAGCTCTTATGTATCAGTAGAGCTCATTCAATAACTGAATTTCAGTGTTTAACAGAGTATTGAAAACCGCAGCTAAAACCATAATTCAGCTGTGTGTCAAAAGTCAAATTGTGATGGAAAACCCAAGCTTGTTCTCAGTGGGGATAACATAGGCAAGATCCCACCGAAGCATCATTTTTTGGGATTACGGAACCATTAGAAATGCTTTCAGATGCATTTGATGCTTATGAGCACAGCTTTTGTTAGCTGTGGTAGGTTACCCATTTTGTTGGGTTGTGATGGCTTTTGTGATGTGAATAAGTGTCATCTAGAGTAGAGGTGGGCAAGCTACGGACCCTCTGCCTGGCACCTCAGCTCCTGGCCAAAGGCAGATTAGGAGTTTGTGGGGCCCCGGACCAAAGCAAATGGGAGCCTGTAGCGGGGTGGCTACCCGCTCCAACCCTGAAGGGGTTAAAACAGCCCTGCAGAGGGCTGCTGCTGGAGAAAAGCAGCCCAGCAGAGGGTTGTAGCTGGAAAGGGCATTGATAACAGCTGGGCTGATAGGGAAGGCAGCCACAGCTGTAGCCAGGGTAATCAGGGCCCAGCTAACACTTATAAGAGGGCAGTGGGCCAGAAGGAGACACTCTCTCTAGCTACCTGGAGGGAGTGGGACCTGGCTGCCTAGAAAGGGAGGAAGGTACCTAGGCTAGGGGAGTACTGGAGACGCAGCAGGCTGAGCGGGGGAGCTCAGGCCTGGCATCCTCCCAGGCTACAAGCCTGACACAAAGGCTCCAAAGGGTACTGGGATTAGGTGAAGGCAGCAGGCCCAACCCCCCTTGCCTGTGAGGACTGGCTATGACACTGCAGTCTGCCCCAGGGAGCGGGGGCTGTATGGTGACTGGCAGTAGCCCACAGGCTGAGGCAAGAAGGGACTTGGGGGGGGTGGTTCCCCAGTGAGGGGAGACCTACAGAGAGTGGGGTTTACTGCCATGGGGGCAGCACCCCAGCTAAAGGGGCCCCAGGGTCTGGAAAGGACCCTGGGCCAGTGATGGGCAGGACATCAACCTGCAGAGGGTGCTCCGGAGGCCGGAAGAGCTGATTCCCCGGATGACCGGAAGGAGGCACCACAGGGGTGAGTCCTCGCCCTGTCACAGAGCCTCTCACTACCCATTCTGCCTGCAGTCCCCTCCCTGTCCCTCCCCCTCGCTGCCACTCCTGGGGAGCTGGGTTGGGGTGTGGAGGCTTCCCCAGCTGCCCGTCAGGAATGCTGAGTGGGCAGAGAGAGCAAGACAAGCCCCTGCGTTGGCTCCCCAGCGGGGACACCCATTTTTCTGGCTGGAGGACCCGGGCACAGGCCCCTCTAGCTCAGTGGTTAATCTGCTCCTGGCCTGGGAGGCTAGCCCCCAGCCCTGCAGCCTCAGCTCACTATGCCACCGGCACAATGCTCTGGGCGGTGGAGCTGCGAGCTCTTGCCAGGCAGCACGGCCTTGGCCTGACCTGGTGCTCTGGGTGGCACAGCTGTAATGCCGCCAGCCACCAGTGCTCCAGGCAGCACGGTAAGGAGGCAGGGAGCGGGGGGATGGGGGGTTGGATAGAGAGCAGGAGAGTTCGGGTTGGTGGTCGGGGGCAGGAGTTTGGATAGGGGGTGGGGCAGTCTGAGGGCAGGGTTGTTAAATGGGGGGTGTATTTAACTTGGTGGTAGTCATGGCTCAGAAAATGAAGTTTTTTTAGTACAGTCAAAAAGGTGATAAGTCCTGTCTGTGTTGAGCCATTTACACCCATGATCCTGTTCTGGTACAGCCCTGTTCAGAGCAGTTCCCTCAGAATCAGTGTGTATATAGTAACTCTTCACTTAAAGTCGTCTTGGTTAACGTTATTTCGTTGTTGATCAGTTAGGGAACATGCTCGTTTAAAGTTGCGCAATGCTCCCTTATAACATGATCGGCAGCTGCCTGCTTTCTCCACTGCTTTCTGGAAGAACATCCCGTTGGAGCTAGCTGGTGGGGACTTAGAACCAGGGTGGACCGGCAGCTCCCCATGCCCCTAAGTTTCCTGTGCGGCAGCTTCCCAGCAGGCTATCAATTGCCGTCAGTTCAGCTGTCCCTCCCACCACTGTCATGTACTGCTCCTGCCCTCTGCTTTGGAGCTGCTCCCGGGAGCCTCCTGCTTGCTGTGTGTGTGTGTGGGGGGGGGGTTGGGGGGGGGCGGGGTGGAGAGGGGAATTAATGTCAGGGTGTCCTCCTGCCTTCCGCTTACTCCTCCATAGAGCAAGGTGGAGACCCGACAGGGCTAAGGACAGAAGGAGCTTCCTGGCAGCAGCTGTTGTCTGAACTTGCTGATCTACTTAAAAAGCAATGTATTTAGAGTGGGGTCAGTGTACTTAAAGGGGCAATATGCATCTCTTTCTCTCTCCCACGCACAGGGTGTGTATCTCTGTCTCTCTCTGCCATTCTGTCTTCCCTCCCTCCATTTGTGCTTCCCTGTAGTGTGAGGCTACATTAACAAGGTGTTAACCCTTGAGGGTTCAGCTGAATGGTAGTTCATCATTTAGCAGTAAGGCATTTCCTGGGAAATATCCCACTCTCTTCCACCTCCGACTTCACCGCCTCAACCAAGCTTCACAATCATCATTGCTGTGTATAGTATTAAATTTGTTTGTTTAAAACTTATACTGTGTGTATGTACATATAATATATAATAGTCCTTTGTCTGGTGGAAAAAAATTTCCCTGGAACCTAACCCCTTCATTTACATTAATTCTTATGGGGAAATTGGATTTGCTTAACATTGTTTCTCTTAAAGTCGCATTTTTCAGGAACATAACAACAGCGTTAAGTGAGGATTTCCTGTATATTGGTTTAGCTATAGAAGTTGCCATCCGGTAACAATGTGCTCTATTTTGCAGCTGTTACAGAGACTACATGGATAAAGAGAAGGAAATGTGCTGCCGAATGTTTGCTCCTCTCAGCTTTTCTCCCATGGAATGAGAAGTAAAGGTAACAAACATCAAGAGCAGCATGTGGCTTGAAACGGGTTTGTTTCCAGATCTTCATGTCTTGCCGGGGCCTGTATTCACCAGCAACCACAAAACTGCTGAACGAAATTTCTCTTTTCTGCCTGAAAGTTGCAGGGGAAGAACTTAACACAGAAGTGTTTGTAGTGATGGTGGCAGTAAGATAATGTCCAACACTAACTTCTGGACCTGTAAAATGTTGTCTACACTTCGTAGGATTTCCCTAAGCTGAATACAGGACACCTGGTAAAATACAGTGGAGCCCCGGTATAACATGCCCCGCTATAACGCGAGTTTGGTTACAGCGTGATTCTACCGTGGCTCCCAAGTCCTTCTTCTCTGTCCCCAGCAGGTGCTGGGGCCACAGCTTCTCTCCCCTACTGGGCAGCAAGGAGAGAAACTGCAGCCTCCCCTGCTAGGGACAGAGAACTCAGGACTGCAGGTGGGGGCTGCGGCTTCTCTGCCCAGCAGGGGAGAGAAGCTGCGGCCCCCACTTTCGGGGACAGAGAACAGCGGGGCTGCAGACTGCAGCCCAGGAGTTCTCCGTGGAAGCCGCGGCTCCGAGATAGGGGGACACCAGGCTGCTGGAGTCCTCCTTTCCCGGCAGATGGAGAGCTCCGGCTTCCCTGGAAGCCGCTACCCTGTGCCTGCCGGACCTGGGGAGTCCCCCTGTCCCAGCAGGTGTGGGGCCGCAGCTTCTCTCCCCTGCTGGGCAGCAGGGAAAGAAGCACAGCCCCCCGCCTGCTCGGGAGTGGGGCCCTGCTATAACACGACCCCGCTTTTAGCGCGATGGGATTTTATGGATCTCATCCGTCATATTATAGCGGGGCTCCACTGTACTCGTATTCAAGCGAGTTCCGTGGCAATCAATCAGAACTAGGTGGTACAGACACTGAAATTAAAATCAGGTTGACTGAGCCCCTGTTAAAAAGAAATACTGTGTAGTTGGATTCTTTTTATTTACCTTCTTATTTTTAAGGCTTTAGGGCTCACATAGGGAGGGGTGGCACGCACACCTCTACTCCTCCCCCCACAGGGAGAGGACACACACACACACCCACACCCACCCCCACCCCCAAACCCCTCTCTCTCACATAGGGGGGTGACCGGCTGACCCAACCCTTCCTGTCCAGTGCTCTCCTGGTACCTGGCACTGCATCTTCCCAAGGCAACATGGCGGTGGGATGCAGGATCACATTCTTCCTCCCCCCCACCCTCAATTTCTGCCAGGGGTCACACCAGAATGTGGTCAGCAGCAGTCCGTCGGGACTGGAGTTGCTTCCAGCCACAGGGGAGGGTGGGGGGAAGGGATGATGTGCAGAGCTCATTTCTTCTCCTCCCATGTGGCTGGGAACAACTTGTCCCTTCCTTCCCCGCACAATGTCAAAAGGCTGCTGCTGGCTACTGACATAACCCTGGCTACAGCACGGGCAGGAAGGGGTTAAGCCCTAAGATGCATTGTTCATATGCAGGAAACTGGACTGCAGAGGCTTTAACGAACCCGGTCAGAGAGATCGCTCAGTAGGGGAGGCTGCTTAGGGGACGGAGCAACCTCAAGGTCCATGGGAGAAGGACCCAGGGTGAAGAGGGTGCTAAGCCCCTTCCCTGGGGGCTGCTGTAGAGCCTGCAGGTTCAGGGCGTGAACAGGCTGGAAATCCCACCACCACCACTCCAGAGCTTAGCTGAGAAGCTTCCCCATGCCAGCGTTGTGCGGGGCTTTGGCACGTGCAGTTGTGCCAGCGTTGTGCGGGGCTTTGGCACATGCAGGACTTAGCTCCTCCTGGCTAGTGCCCCAAGCCAGAGAGTCTTGGGCTTTCCCAGGGCACCAGCCCAGCCAGGCTGTTGGTGAGCTGAGCACTCCGACTAGGGGCTGGTTCTCCCACAACACTGGGAGTGGGATGTACCCTGCCCGGAGAGACGTGGAGGAGCAGCTGGGCCGGGGAAGGGGCAAAGCAGGGAGAGGACAGCAAGAGTGGGAGCACGCACAGGGATGGGTGGGCAGCAGAGGCAACATGTAACTGGCCGCTTGGTGCCTGCCCACATTCACCAGCCACCACAGCTTGCAGCCAGCGCTAGCCAGAAATGGGACGAGGGATGGGAGTAATGGTCTCAAGTTGCAGTGGGAGAGGTCTAGGGTGAGTATTAGGAAGA
>ML677413.1:0-29195 GCA_007922305.1 Dermatemys mawii | reverse complement strand
GAGTTACTGCTTGGTTTGGGTCCTGAATCACGACAGCCGACGTCCTTCACGCATCCAGTCCCAGCTGCTGTAACGAAAGCCACACCCACTATTCATACTGATTGAGTTCTGCTGACAGGCAGAGGGTCTTGTACCAGTTCCTGCCCATGTGCAGTAACCACCTTTCAAAGACAAATGTCTTGAGGCTTTACAGGGGGATTTTAGCCCAACGTATTTAAAAAAAACATACCTGAATCATTTCATTTCTTCAATCACAGCAGGGGTGAGTTCTACTAATCCAAAGGCATCTCCAAGTTGTTCCCTTTCAATTTCATCATTCAAACTAGACCGCGCCATTTTCTTTTTTGAACATTTCAAGGAAGCCGAGTTCTGTCTAGCGCCCTCTTCGCTGGATCCCGGGTGGCTGGTGGCAGCCAGCAGCACAATTTTATTTGGGGCCGAGTTCTAAAAATCCTTGGAAAGCAGAGCTCGGGGTGATTAGCTCCCACCCAAATTCACAGCCCCCCTGTGAACTGCCCTAGTGGGACCCCTCTGGCGGACGGCCTGTCAGAGGAGCTGCACCCCGGCAACTGGGTGGATCGGCCTTTGATTCCTCTTTGCAGCGTCTCCTTTTGCCAGAGTCTAGTCTCTTAAGGGCTTTGTGAAACGTCTCTCGCCGTGGTATTTCTACTGCACTTCTCACCGGAGCATCACAAGGCCACAGCCCAGAGCCTTCTCTCAGGTTACAGTATCCTGCTCGATTTACAGTGCACAGTCTAGTCAATCATGTTCGTGTCAGATGTGTACAGAGAGACCTTCAAGCTGAGACAAGCTCATGAGCAATAGTGCTGGCCCTTCTCGGGGGAAGGGAGACGTCTCTCTGGGGTGCAACAGCTGGATCAGCTGCACGTGGCCAAGGCCAGGTCACCTGTGTGCATGAGAAAAGGGTTCGGCTCTGTGTCCCATTCGCTCCTCAGCTTCCCCGCAGCGACGTCCAGCTACGAGGGACGTTTCTGCTAAAAGCCGACGGGAGACCAGCGAAGGATCACTGCCTGGTCAGCGTTTCGTTGGTCATTGCCACGGGCGGGGTTTGAACAGTGAGCAGGAAGTGACGTTACTCGGACTTCCGGCTGCTGGCCAAACCCCACATCAGACAAGAAGCCCCCTAGTTAGCCACATTCACTGTCTGAACTCCCTGCCCATTCCCCAAGCCAACACAAAACCAGGGACCTCCATGGGCCCCCAAGAACAGGGCTTTCCCCTCAGTCTCACCTTGTGCACCAGTCATCTGGTGGCATGTTACATTCATGCTGCCCTACAACTTGTTTCTCCAGACACAGCCCTAGCCTGACGTCAGGTCTCCATGCAAATGGCGTGAGGGAGACGGCAGCGCCCAGGAGAAAGCTCTTAAGAAGAGTGATGCATTCAAGTAGTTTCCGCCCCTCCAAAGGTGAACTGCCAGCTGCTGTGTATCATTTACAACCAACACACAAAGGTTTGCCCAGTGTTCGCCTGCTGCTCTCAGGACGATGGCCAGAAGCCCGGCTCCCTGTCCACGTGGTTGAGGAGGCATTTCTGAGGCTGGAGTCTCAAGTTTATCAGACCATGCAAAATGACCTGAATGTGTCAAGCGCTGGGACTAACTCAACAAACAAAACCGGCTCGGGATGGGAGCGCTCTCTCTTCCCACCACTGCCCTGCACTCCAGCAAGAACACAAGAGATGAAAACAAACCCATTAGCCCCTGGCCTAAGCAAGGCCTCCAGCCTAGGTGTGAGACTCAGACCTCAATGTGTGTCCTGGGCTGGGCAGGACTGTGGACGATGAACCACCCGAGGCCCCCTGCATGCCAGAAAGATTCTCCAGCCCTTTTCATCCCCCACCTGCAGGCCGGGAGGTTTGTGGCTTTCCCAGGGAATGGGTTAGAACTCGTTACTGAGTCGGAAACACCACTTCGCATCGCCTTGCAGTGGCATTCTCCAAGGCGAGAGAGTCCTCACTGCATCAGTCCCCTTGAAAAGAAGAACGGATTTAAATAACATCCAGGTAATGAAGCTCCATCCCCCTACACGCTGCTGACTCAGGAAACGTCTTTACCACCTACTAAAGGAATGAGCTGAGTAACTCTGTGAAGCACACACAGGATTTCCTGAGGTTGGGCCCCTATGATGCGTGATCAAGTCGTGTCAGGAAATGCCAGACTTCAGTCCAACGGACAATGTCAGCAGCAGACAACCACTCACATCCCTGCTCCGAAGAGAAAAATCCCTCTTAAACCAATGTACAACAACAGGGACAGAAAAAGGCAGGTGAACCCCGAAACCAAACGGCACAGATCTCCTCTGAATTTGCCCTCAGGTAAAAAAGAACCCCGCTCCATCGCCGTTTGGGAGAAGGCACGAGGGTGACTCGATTTTGCAGTCAGTAGCGGTACCAGCACATTGGGGGAGTGTTCCCCCGCCTTGGGAAAGAAAGGAATTTCTGTCTAAATCACAGATACCATCAGGTTTCTCACTTCCCTTGCACCAGAAAAGCCCAGCCCTCAGCATACTGCTACATGAAGGAATATTTATATATATTTTTGGAAGAGGGACTTTTTTCTGCAAAAGAACCTTTCAACTAATAATGAAGTGAATATTATATTAAGAATGAAAACACAGTCAGTGTAACTTACAGAGAGAGACAGAAAACCTTTTCATAACACCCTGGTCACAAACACAACTGCCAATTAAATCAGCTTCATTCTCCAGCAACTGCCAACACAAACGAGGGAAGAGGGAGAACAGAACATGCAAAAATAGTAGCGTTCAAAGTGCCAGTTCTGGGGTTCAGAGCAGCGAGTTAGCTGGTGCCAGCGAGCAGTTTCCGCTCTACTGAGTTTCAGAAACCGGAGCTGAGAGTAAAAGGCCCAGCTTCTAAAACAGTCTAGGGGCTTGATTACACTGGCACTTTATAGAGCTATAAAGCCTCCAGGAGCACTATAACTCCCTACCCGTCCAGACTGGCGAGGCACATAGCGTGCTATAAACCCACAGTTATACCGGTCCTGATAATCCTCCCTTCCCAGAGGATTTAACAGCTATTGCGTATTGACTGCTCCGTATTATCTCCAGTGTGAATGAGTATTAACACTTGAAGAGCTTTAAGTGATCTCTGGAGATGCTCCGAGCCATTTAAGGCAATTGACATCTCTTCCCTTTGTTTTGAATTCAGCTGGAGGAATGTGGAAATATGTTTTCAGAGTTTCTCTCTTAACTTGGCAGATAAGCAATGCAAATGTTTACGGAGGGAGCCTGTGTGACAGAGAAGACTAGCAGGCTCTGTATTTCAAAGGAAACTTGCTGACAGGCTCTCAAAAGGACGGAAAAACCACTCGCTCTCTCCCTCCGCATACACACAACATGTTTCCCCGCACCCTCCTTATTTGAAAAGCACGTTGCACCCACCTGAATGCTGGGATAGCTGCCCATAATGCACCACTCGCTGTGCTGCTGCAAGTTCCGCAAATGTAGCCACACTATACCGCTGGTAAGTCTCAGTGTGGACACGCTATAGCGCTATCCCTATAGCTGTATACGAGGACACGTATAACCAAAACCGCTATAAAGCTGTAAGTGTAACCAAGCCCTAGGTTACAGCCCAGCCGCTGCTCAAGCAGACTGGGAAATCCCTGCAGTGAAACAGATTAGACCAGCTCCGAGAAGAGGGAACAGCGGGAGGCGAGTACGACGAATTTGGAACAGAGGTGGCTGGCCCTGGGCCCCACTGGCCTTAAAGGAAGCAGACCACCCTGTTACACTATTAGTTTTCCTAGTTACTGTTTTCTAATATTGTATGTAATATACCAGAAAATGTTGGGCTGAAATTGTGCATCAAGTGAGAAGTGACCGAATTTCCCAGTCCCTCCAGCTCTGGATGAAAGTGAGCAGAGAAGGGAGATGCCTTGGGGTAACCTCCTGAGATACACCCCTCGCTTTCTGAGGACTCCACAGGGGCACTGGGCTGTTACCCTGGGGCATCTGCTCCAGGGTAAAATTATACTGGAAAACTGCTTTAGAAACCAAACCAAACCAAACCACCTTTGGTTCACTTCCTCTCCCTCCAGCAGAACCCGTGGCCTGGCTCCTGTGACACTGAGTACGCCAGCACCGGTCATGGCCACAGGGGAAGACAATCATTAGCTATTAGAGTCGCTACAGTCATATATGCAAAGAGGCCCAGAGCAGTGTTATTTATAACACAGCAGTGCCTCGGGGTCTCGACATGCTAGGGGCTGCACAGACAATTCTACTCCAAATAAACAAGACGGATGAAGGGCGGGAGGGGAAAAGAATCTCAGAGCAGCAACGTTGCTCATGCAGGACACCAGTGGGAGAGGCAGGACTAGCATCTAGGGCTTCTGATTGCCACACCAGTTCCCTAGCCACTAGACGACACTGTCTCCCCAGATGGTCACAGGCTTCACTGAGTGGAGCAACTTAGATTAGAATATTAAACAAATAAAATGGACAATTCAGAGCTCCTAGCTAGGTGTCTGCAGCTCCTGCCCATCTGTGCTAGTAGAGGAGATCTAAGTTCAGGTTCTGGGTGCCATAGTCCAAGATGAACTTTCTGGATTTTCCAGCCCCTACTGAGTGTGTTCATGCCAAGCTTAGACAATCACCTACTCACGCATTCCCTGACCCACTGTTTGGAAAGGAATGAGTTCTCGCCCTCAGCGACCAAGTACTTACAATGCTGGCAGTCAACCAACTTGTCTTGGTGCTTAGATCTTCCCTGACCAAGAAGTCACAGTGATGGTGAGCTGGGAAGAATGCAACCTTCTAAATACGGAAGGCATACCAAATCTTTTGCTTACCTACCTACAAGCCTAGGCTCCTGTGACTCCATCTAGAAGACACAGCCTGCTGGACCCACCCAGAAATGGAAGATAATGTGAGGTACCATGCAGCTGGGACATTAGTGTATCCTGGATGCCTAGCTGTTGAAAACCAAGACACCATGGTATTCAAGCTATAGTCATTGCAGTTGTATTTACATTTGCATTATATTTCTTGTGCGGTTACTAGCAAAGAAGCAATTTGCAAGAGCTGGCAATAACTAGGAAATACTGACTCATCTTTCAGACACATAAGAGCCAACGTGTTAGTTTACTTTTTAGAATTCATGTTTCATCTTAGCTTCACAGACTGGAGGGTAGAAGTAGGAGCAGACTATGTCCTGGTCTTTTGGCTAAGGTCAAGTACCTAGATAGGAAAAATATAGCTGATATTATGTCTCTCTTAATTTAGCAGACAAAGGCATAACCAGATCCCAGGGCCAGATGTTGACATTAGAAAATCCAAACTGGAACTAAGACAACTTTTGAACAGTGAAGGTAACAAACTCTTGGAACAGCATACCAGGGGATGTGGTTAGTTCTACAGCTGGTTGAAGTTTTTCATCAAAAACATTTTCTTTTGATGAACGATAGCTTTTTGATCAAAATGAAATTTTCAAGGAAATTTTCCGTTCTGCTCAGTTTTCTGGGTTCATGACCAAAAAAAAACCCCTAAAATTCTCAGTAAAATTGTCTGGATTTTGGTAAAAATTTTCATTTTTCTTCTTTTCTTTTTTGTGGAGAAGTTGAAAAATTTTCATGGTAAATTTCAGATGAGAAATTATCCACATTTCCTGCAGGAAATAACTAGTACTTTTGGGCAAGCTCTAGTTACATCACATGGAGTCTTTAAATCTGTAGATGGGAGCTGTCTTCCTAGGCATGTGCTCGAGGTAATCCACAGGTAAAGAGGGGAGAAAAATTCTTATTGGTTTCCTGGCAGTTTGGAAAAAAAAAATGGTTTTGTTGCGTTTCAGGTCAACTGAAAACTGAAATTTTTCCACTATTTTTAATTCAGACACAGAACAGTTTGGAGTCAAAAAGTGTTTCACTGAGCAGGAGAGAGCAATTCACCCAACCCAGTAGTTAGGGCCGTCACCTGGCATTTGGAAGACCCAGGTTCAAACCTCCCCATCCCCTTCCTAACCACCAGGCACTTTGCTGTTCTGGGATGAGTCTCCAGAAGCTGCTCCCCTTTGTATAAATAAATATTCATCGAGCCGCTGAGTGAGGAGGAGCGTAGTCACTCACCTGGGTCAGGAAACACTTGGGTTCCAGGAATGTTTAATTTATACTAAGTGGCACAGCTCCTACAGGAGAGACTGAGACCCCCATCCCAAAATAACCAAGTCTAGAGCCCAGAGCCCTCACTTGTGATAGGGAGACTTGGGTTCAAGTCCATGCTCCAGGTGGGTACCCTAATCACTGGGTGGAAGGGGGAAGGAATACCTCTGCTTCTTCTTCCAATTTGTGAATGGTGCCTACGTCCCCTTGTGACTCTAGGGCCCCCAAATCAAAAGGATAATTCCTTTCAGTACAGGAATTACTGTGTGAAGTGCTATGGTCTGTGCCAGGCAGTAAATGATCACAGGAGTCCCCTGCTGGACCAAGGGCCCAATGCTGCAGCCTTACACCACTGCTTAACTTTACACACACTGAGCAGTCCCACTGAATAAGACTATTCACATGCAGAATGTTATAAAGCATAGGCTTGAAATATCTGCAGGATCCAGGCCTTAGACTGTGAATCACAGTGTATAAATTTAGTAGCTGGCAGATTCAGCCTTTGCATAAAAGATGGAGTCAAATACTGAACTAGATTCCATAGGTTTCTATTCCTAGCTTTACAGCACCTGTGTTCATTAACCATGAACAACAACATGCTAGCTTTCCACAAGGGACAACGCTGGACAGAGCTGGCTGCAGGGATAAGGGTCTGGAGGCGCAGTAGGAAAGCTGCTGCTGCTGCTGAAGATAAAGACATAGGGAGCTATGTAGTGGAACTCCACTGCACATGGGGCTTCTCTTGTCCTCATGTGGAGTCAAGAGATATGGAAGCTCTCTGATTCTGGCAGGGAACAGCCATCAGCTTCTGATCAAGGAAGTGATCAGAACAATTTGTAGAGAAGATTATTAATATTCAACAATATAAAGTCTGTTAGACGCTAACCCATAATTAGGCCTAAATAAAAACTGGGTCATTACAAAACCTAATTTCCCCCTGCTGTTATTCAGACCTTCCCGTCAACTGTTTGAAATGGGCCACTCTTCATTACCACTACAAAAGTGATTTTTCCTCCCTTGTTATCCTACTGTTAATTGAATTGGCTTGTTAAAACTGACCCCCTATTTGGTAAGGCAACTCCCATCTTTTCATGTGCTGTGTACTGTATTTTCCACTCCATGCATCTGATGAAGTGCGGTTTAGTCCACAAAAGCTTATGCCAAATAAATTTGTTAGTCTCTAAGGTGCCATAAGGACTCCTCGTTGTTTTAACCCATACAAGTTGCTTGTATTTATGAAGAGGAAGGATATATTGCCACCTAGTGTCTAGTCAAAATCTACAATACTCATTTTAACAGCTTCGGTATCAATGTGCTTCTTCAAACCTATCCATACCTAAGAGACACATGACACCCTAATATTTATCATCCTGAAAGAAAAACAGCAAACAGAGCTGAAATATTACGTGCTTGAGAAGCTGGCTGCACAGTACATCTGACAAAAGAACAGTCAGGACAAGGAGTGAGATTAGGTCTCAGTCATTACTGAGACCTGTAGAAAAGTCTGTCAAGCGAAGCAAGATCAGATACATGCACAAAACAAAAATGACAGATCACGTTTACAACTTTATCCACATGTGTATTGGCTTCATAACTCACAACTAATGACGCAGCTAAGCCTTCCTGGCATGCACCATATGGAGTTCACTCATGGATTACTGCAATGTGCTATTAATCAAGACCTAACATGAGCCAAGTCCCTAAATCTATTACAAATTAGGACAGTTATTAGCACAAGCTACTAATACAGATGGATTTTCCTTCTCCCCAAAGAGAGTTTTAAGCTCCTCTGATCCTTTAAAAGGAGCAGATATTAATGTCTAAATTGTTCTGTTTAGTTTAACTTTTTTCCTAATGAGCTAATACCCACCAAGTCCATACACACTTTCATTTTGGGCCCAGTTTTACTGAGTTAGGTGCAACTGTCATTGGAGGTCAATGGGAGAACTGCATCATGGCACGGAGAATTTGACCCTCTGCCAAGCCAAATAGGCGTGTGGGATGTACTTTCTCCATAAGCAATGAAATCTAGCATATGTTAATCATGCTGTAAATTAAATATTTAGTACTGTTCTTACAAGACACTGACAGATTAAGTTTTTCGGCATCCTAACTTACCAGTGTCCTATCTTTGCTTGCTGATTTTTAAGTCTGCCAATAATAACAGTTAAGTTTGTTGTTCATGTGGAATACAAGAGCCAGCAGAAGGTGCCCATGAAGGTGGAGAGAAACAGGCTGAGAAAGCTCAAGAGGTCTCTTTCTTGGAAAGCAGTCTCTGGAACGTGCATTCCCCAGGAGAGATTCTCCTTCACACCCTGCTCATTGCCTTATCATTGATGTGCAATGTCTAGCGCATGAGCTGGGACAGGGGCTGGCAAACTTTCAAAAGTGGTGTGCCCCATCTTCCAGTACTCACTCTAATTGAAGTTTCACATGCCAGTAATAGATTTAGAAGGTCTCTTTCTATAAGTCTATAATATATCACTATTGTATGTAAAGTAAATAAAATGTTTAAGAAGCTTCATTTAAAATTAAAATAAAAATAAAATGCAAAGCCCTCCAGATCAATGGTCAGGACCCGGGCAGTGTGAGTGCTGCTGAAAATCAGCTTGCGTGCCGCCTTCGGCACGTGTGCCAGAGGTTGCCTACCCCCGAGCTGGGACATCCAGGGTGGGAGCAGCAGCATATTCTGCTTTGCCAGTTTCCCCTTCCATGGAATATTTGTAAGGGCTTGATTACACTGGCACGTTATAGTGCCATAAAGCTGCCAGGAGCGCTATAACTCTCTACCCGTCCAGACTGGCGAGGCACATAGAACGCTATAAATCCACGGTTATACTGATCCTGGTAATCCTCCTTGCCAGAGGATTAACAGCTGTCGCATATTGGGTGCTATGCTTTAGCTCCAATGTAAACGGGTAGTAACAATACTGCGCTTTGAGTGATCTCTGGAACCGCCCCATAGCTATTAAAGCCAATTAAGCCTCTGTTCCCTTTGTTTTGAACTCGGCTGAAGGAATGTGCAAGTACATTTTCAGAGCTTATCTGTAACTCGGCAAATCAACAACGCAAATGTTTACCAAGTGAGCAAGAGAGAAGCAGAAGAGTCGCAGGCTTTGCATTTTAAAGACAGTTTGCTGACATACTCTCAGCACTTCAAAAATCCACTTACTTGCTCCCTCCGCAGGCACACAACACACTCCTCCTCACCTTGAAAAGCGCGTTGCACCCAGCTGAATGCTGGGATAGCTGCCCATAAAGCACCACTGCCCTTGCGGCTGCAAGTGCCACAAATGTGGCCATGCCAGTGCGGTTGTGGCTGAGTGTGTGGACACGCTGGAGCGCTATCCCTGGAGCTGTATTTGAAGGCGGATATAATCAAAACCGCTATAAAGCTGTAAGTGTAAACAAGCCTTAAGGTTTCTTACTGGTTTTGTATTTGCTGTATGTTGTTCACTAGCATGCATTCAAACCTACATTTAACAACTCAGTCCCTCTGCAAGGCAGAAGCATTTGAAAACAATTCAGGGAATGTGCATGTTTTTCTGCAAAGGGCAATCTACATGAACTAAGTGGCGAGATCTGGTATATGGGGGAAGAGGACAAGGTAAGGGGCATATTCGGTAGTAATTTGGGATTTAGCATCAACGTGCATGAGAAAGTTCATACAGCATAACATGTATTTTCTAACAAGTGAGGCAGCAATTTGGCAAGACAAACCAAATCCAAATCTTAATTCTCAAGTTCTGACTCCTCACTTTAGCTTCTTAAAAGAACACACACACACCCACCCCGCTTGGACAATAAACTGGGACCAGTTTTGCTAGGATTATTTCCCAGAGATCTGTTTATTTTTTCATAACAAAAATCAAATTTTAAACAATTATTCTAAGAATAATCTGCGTAAATACGAATTCCGTGGCATCCTGCTTTTATAGGCAGCCCAAAACTTGAAAGGAGCTCTGAGAAAACTGAGGAAAAAAAGTCTGCTTCAAAATAAAGTAAATATCAGCTTCTGTGAATAATCCAGGGCTCCATTAATGAGAGAGAGTAAAGCCCGAGGGGCAGTCTCTCCTTTTCTATAGCAGAGTTTAATCTTATTTTCAAAGACAGACTCAAGAGCTCACACACAGAAATATCTGGAAAAATATGCTGTATATATAAAACTGAGAACAGGCTTGCTCCTCAGTTCTGAGCTCTCCACATGAAACAACGTTCCTTCCTCCCAAATCACAGATGCAATGTTTGCAGGTTAGAGGTAGGCTTCCTTCAGTTATGGAACCGTTTCTTTCATCTGCAGAGGATTTTAGAACAAAAACCACAATCAGCAACATTTAAACACTAATCGCAAATATAGTTTGACTAGATCTGATTGGCTGTAACTGCTCAAAGCCTAGTTTATTCTCAGACACTTGTGATTTGCGATTGATGTTACTGGCTCTGAAGGAATGCTGTATTTATTCACAGCTCAATACATAGAGCACAGTAAGAGTGAAGTTCCCTTCACTAGCCTTACTTGTGGCTGAAAGGAAATGCCATCTCTAAATGTTATGGACTCTAATCTAGCCTTTATTCACCCTTGTAGTCCACTGAGTAACTTTCCCTTCACTAGCATTTATACCCACCATATACCTGGAGATCCCACCTTAGTTTGCCAAGATACTACTGATTTAACTCTATTAAAAAAAAAAGTCACTACTCCCACTTCTATGATCATTTCTGTTCCTCTTATTTACTCCCTTCTAAACTTCTGAATATATTTTTGGAAGTGAGGTGCCCAGAAATGAAGGCAGATACACCTGAGTGTCATCTCCTTACTGTGTGATATCTGTACAAGAAGCCTCCACGATGCACTACAAACCCCTGCCTAGTTCACTGTCCCTCATCACACCCAGGTCTCTTCAGCATTACGGCTTCTCTGCCTTCTTCTGCTCGCTGAATAATGGGGTTTAAAGCATTAGCTTGCATTTTTCTGATCTGTTAGTCTTTGTCTTCCTCCAATCAGAGTCCTTCTGTGGTGTTTATTGATCCTCACATAACCTACGATATCACCTTATTCTAGATTAACATGGTTCAGCCTTCATTATTTTGTCCAAACTCTAAACCAGCCATTGGATTCTTCTTTCAACTCTACATTCTCATTTAACAAGACCTGAAGAAGAGCTCTGTGTAGCTCAAAAGCTTGTCTCTTTCACCGACACTGGTCCAGTAAAGGATATTAACTCACCCACCTTGTCTCTCGTTTGTAGTCTCAGTTATTTTTCACTCCAGATAATACTGTTCTTCGCCAAGTCTATCTGAATTATTTTTGTAAATTTTGGACAGACATTGCAAATGTGCCACAAATTCAGTTATATCACATAGCCTATGCCACTTTTTCTCTCTAATTTTAAAATTCTACCTGAAAAGCCATCAAGTGTGTCAGGCAGGATTTGTTCTTTAGATTAACCCATGCTGCTTGTTGCTCACGATTCTGTGAAGTGCTGTCCCCCATTTCAATATCTTACTGCTCATGACGCCACAACACACTGAACTGTTCGCAGTGACAAGTGGTAGCATTGGAAATGTTCACTAAGATGCACTGAGGACCAAGAGGGTGTTCTACCCATTTGCTGGGTCTCACATAGGGCTAACCCAGATTTAGAAGTATTCTGGCCCTAATCCCATTTGGGGTACATCTATACAACAAAAAATGGCAGAGTCTCCAAGCCTGGCTCAACATACTTTGCCTCAGGGGCTCCTGCTACTGGGCTACAAATAGCAGCGTAGGCATTTGGGCTCAGGCCTCCGAGACCCTCTCCACCTTGCTGGGTTTCGGAGCTTGGGCTCCTTCCCGATCCTGAATGTCTACATGGTTATTTTTAACCCTGCAGCGCAAAACTGAGTCAGGCGACCCAGGCTCTGAGAGGGGTCTCTTTTCCTGCTGGGTATATGTACCCTTACACTGAAATTCAGGCTTAAAAGAAAAGCCATTGTCAAGTTTGCTAGGAGTTAATCCAAATCTGGTCACGTAGTTCATGCTAAGTGAATGGTAATCAAAAACCAAAAGTAGCGTATATGCAATGGATGATTGATCTTCTCTCAGTTCATAGGAGCCATGTTTCACTTGTTCCAGTTTCAACAGCTAGATCCACTTCAGTCTGTTTATCAAGCCAATTCCATAGCTCTTGGGTCACCACCCACTCTGCAAGCTTTTAAAAATTAACTTCCCGGTATTTATTTATCTGCAGTGATACGAAAGAGAACAGGTCACAATCTCCAACTCACAAACCAAAACACAAAGCCCGAGAACTGTGAGCAAAACAGATTCCCTCCGTCGAGGTAAGGCCAAGGTACAGCAGGAGGCAGGAAAGATGTCTTTTTTGCAATATTTTATCAGAACACAAAATAGTTTGCACTTTTAAACCCTCTTCTGTCAAATGGTCGTAAAGCACTTCAAACGTGTCACTTCTAAGTCTAGTTCCATTTCAAAAGTATGCAAAGCATTTAGGGCCTGCTGTGACCCCAAACCGCTTCAATAAGATTGGGATGAGGCCATTCAGACTGACTGTCTTGTGAGGGAGCGATCCCCATTTTGCAAGTCAGAAAGTGAAATCATGGAAAGGTCACACAAACAAGCCAGTAGCTGGACGGGGAATTTCCAAACATCTGTTCAGGCACTTTACATCACTAGACCACCGTCCCTTCAAACTAGGTCAGCACATCCCTCACTACTGTGACACTGTCCTAGTTCAGACAATCATAGGGCTTTGATATGGGATTGAAATATGCAACGTTTTGATGCCAATCTTAAAACACTCCTGCGTTCAGGAAGGTGGTACAGCTTTCAGCTGCGTTGGAAATCCAGCAGAGGGCTGATGATATCAGCGTCACCCTGAAAGGAGGTGGCAGGAACAAGGAATTAGGATGGAAGGAGAAAATCTCATATACTCTCTGGATTCCTAATTCACTTGCTCCAAATGCCAGTCAGTCATTTACCAAACATGGAGAACAAATTCCTATCAGCTATGACTAAGTCTGACAGATGTTTTTAGATAAGGTATTCTGCAGTACTCCGTTCTATATTACGGCAAAACATCTCTCGACCATACTAATATTGAGCCACCTTTCATGTTATGGACATACATAGCTCTTCTCATAGGTCCCTGAGAGGCGTATTTAAAGAGCATCACTTGATGTTTCCACTGGCTGTTAGTTGTGGCTTAGGGTGTCTAGCTTGGTGTAAAAACTGCATCTACTGACACTTCTTGTGCACCATAAGGGGGGTGGGGAAAAGGATCAAACTGAGAATCTTCTATGATCATGGTTATTTGAAGCAATAAAGTCTTTACATGAAGCTAATTAAAAATATTCAAGCTGAAACCCTAAAGGCATTTCAAGGAGTGTTTGATCAGTTCATCTCTTTCATTTCCACCTAATGGCTACACAAGCACCGAGGAAGCAGAGGGGGACTCTGTGGCCTTGAAGATGAGAAGGCCTGGACTGCGTTCAAGAAGCTGCTGCTCCGGAAGGTAGGAGAACTACGTGCCCCTACTAGGCCAACCCACCAGTGTTTCTCTCCTTCCTTTAAAAGTGGTTTGGCAAGAACTACACAAAAATCCACACAAACGTACACTTCCAAGCTCAGAGAGAAGTCTGTTATCGCTGGCTATTTTAATTCACAGGCTTCAGGAAGACAAAAGTCAGTCATGCACTTCAGAGTTCGAAAATGCCATTTCTCCGGTCATTTAAAAATCTCAAATTGCCTTTATTCTGCATTTAGCACAAGTTTAACTAATACTTTTATTTATTTTAAGCAGCCTGAACACTGGTGCCTGCAGAGTGAGATCAGCAGCAACGCAGCGGGGCTAAGAGGTTAGCTCCTCTAACAGAGGTTGCTCCTCTAGCTCTGCTTTCCTGCCAGCTGCTCCTAACGCCCTGGGAAGAGCCGTGCTGAACGGACGTCACTTACACCAGAGCTGGGGCTCTGCCAAAAATACACAGGCACGTGGATTCTGGAAAACAAGCGCTGCACACTTCTTGACAAGGCACCAACCCAATGATGAGAGCCCCTGCTCTTTAACTCTCTCATTAAATCCAGGCTCCCCATTGGCCACTCTCAAGGGAGTCACTCAAATGGGTCCACCTGCTTGGCATCATACCCATCCATCCACATGGACACATCTCATCATGTCAAAAAGTCATGGATGTCGTTAAATAAAAACCAGTAACGGAATCTGTGACTTCTGTGAATAAGACGCAGCCTTAAACGTAAGACAAGCTTGAGCTTTTAAACTAAAGAAAAGCACTTCTCCAGAAGGGGAAGACTAAAGCTACTTTTACAAAGAGAATGAGCCATTACGTGCTCTCTGTTTCAGGCAGAATGCTTCCAATTTCAATAGGGACTTCAGCTTAACATCTGATGATATAATATAGCCCAAGATTGTTAGAGTGTGTTTGTTTGCCATGCTCTTCCCAGCCTTTTCAAGGCTGACATTCTGGTCAATATGGCACCTTCTATACTCAAGCTAGAGAGAAGCACTTCATAAGGTACAACCAAAGCTTGGTAACAGTATGCGCACCAGTGGTGTCCTGTACTATTCAAGAAGTTTATGTCCTGGATCGCCAGACCAGCCAGATTTAAAAAGAAACACAGCTGGCTGGTCTAAAGTTAGCAGGAGTTCTCTTTGCTGCTTCTCACTCCTTTTGAATTCCACTGTCCAAGCTCCTCAGTTTGCATATCTGAAGTTATCCTCATCTGGAAAATCAGTATGCTTGAGAGAAGGCAGTGAAGTATCTGGTAAGAACGTGCAATAGCTCAGTCTAAAAAATTAGAAGCTGCTTGTCCGATTGCCATGCAGTTAATGTGCTTATTGATTAAATCTGATTGAGTAATTTAAATCGGCCAGGGGGTGCTGGTCTAGATACAGAAAAGGCACTCACAGCTAGAGGCCTGGGAATCGGGATGCAAGATCCCTGCAGTTACTGGCCTGAGGCAGCTACAGTTGACAGGGCTGCAACAGCTTTAAGTTCCAAACCTGTCCTTTAGGATAGGCCCTCAGGAAATACACTACACAAGGTTCAAGGAGGCAACTTGTATTTTTGCTGCCATTTGCGGTTTGCAAATTTTTTTTTTTTTGGATCGAGGCTATTTAATCTGAAGATCTTCCCCTTGAGAAAGAACTATTCATATGCTCACCACTCCAAATCCCACTCCAGGGATGTGCAATTCTGGCATGACTTGCTCATATATATTCCAATACAGTAGGAGCAGGATATTAGAAATCGAAGTGACACCATCAATCTAAAAATCACATCAGTTAAAAATATGTAATTTGCTATTATTAGAATGTTTCCTATCAGGAAGCGCTAGGTCCGAAGGAAAGGAATGGAGCATGGATTTCACATGGTACCTTATGGCTGGACCTGAAACGCCCACTCACCTGCCTGCCACTGGCTCAAGCTCTCATTACAAAGTAAGTTTCTAGCTCTCATGGTTGTAAGGTCAGCTGCTCCCACATAAAACTGAACCTTAACCAGTCCAAGTCTGGCATTCCAGAGTCTGCAGCCAGCAAAGCGAAACTGAACAGACAAACAACGTTTCCACTACTGCCAAATGATTCTTAGCAGCAGCAGTGCTGCTAGAAGCTCTGAGCCCCAAAGGCAGGCTCCGTTCATGGAGTCCGTCCATCCCCCCGCTCCCCATCTGCCTCGCCAGTGGATGGTCAGAGCAGGGTAAGAGAGCCCTTCGCAGCAGCCAAGCAGGAGGGTCAGGGAGAAGTGTACCAGAGACCCCACTTTCACCTCCATCAGGAGTTCGGGGTAGGGAAGCTCATGCTGAGAGACCAAACTCTAAGAGTAGTTATCCACAGCTCACTTCAAGCTGGAAGGTCCTACCTAATGGAGTTCTGTGGGGGTCAGCCCTAGGTCTGGCACTACTGAATGCTTTCATTAATGACTTGGATAACAGATGGAGCGTAAGCTGCTAACATTTGCAGATGACACCAAGGTGGGTGAGGTTGCAGGCACTCTGGAGGACAGGCTCAGAATTCAAAATGACCTTGACAAATTGGAGAATTAGTCTGAAATCAACTAGATGAAATTCAATAAAGACAAGTACTGCTCTTAGGAAGGAAAATTCAAATTCACAACTATAAAATGGGGAATTAACTGCCTAGGTGGTAGTTCTGCTGAAAAGGATCCCGGGGGTATAATGAATCAAACTGAAGATGAGCCAAATATGTGATAAGATACACAGGCAAAAAAGGCTAATATTCAGGGGTGTATAAACAGGAGTGTCACATGTAAGACACAGGAGGTAGTTGTCTTGCTCTGCTTGGCACTGGGGAGGGCTCAGCTGGAGTCCTGTGTCCAGTTCTGACCCCCATGCTTTAGGAAAGATATGAATAAATTGGAGAGAGTCCAGTGGTGAGCAACAAAAGCGATAAAGGTTTAGAGAACCTGACCTATGAGGGAGAGTTAAAAAAATGGAGCATGTCTAGTCTTGACAAAAGCAGTCAAGGTGGGGGGAACTGATCTGCTAACAGTCTTCAGATACGTTAAGGGCTGTTATAAAAAGGACAGTGATCAATAATTCTCCGTGTCCACTGAAGGTAGGACAAGTAGTAACAGGCTTAAACTGCGGAAAGGGAGACTTAGATTTGGTATTAGTAAAAGCTTTCTAACTCTAAGGTAGTGAAGCTCTGGAACAGGCTTCTAAGGGAGCTGTGCAATCCTTGTTCCGGGAGATTTTAAGAACTGATTAGACGAACAGCTGTCAGGTCTGGTCTAGGTTCACTTGGTGCTGCCTCAGCACGAGGGGCAGGACATGAGGACATCTCAAGGTCCCTTCCAAACAGTATAAGCCTAGGACTGTTTTAGGCACCTACTAGCTAGATGTCTGTTTTAAAGATGGCACTCCTGCGCATGGTCCAGGGACAGTATCCTGATAGAAATGGCAGAACCTCCTCCTTACCACAGCCCCTTTTTAAAGGGAGAGCGGGAGGGAGCGCGGGAGGGAGCAAGGAAGATGAAGAGGGCTGGGACCTTTCACCAGGACACTGTATTTGAATTTCTCTGGTGCCATGGCCTTGTCTTTGTACCACTCTGTGGGGACAAGACCTGAAGATCACCAGCTCATCTCCTTGCAGACATATCAATGTGAAGCAGAGGAACACAAACCTGTACTTTTTTTTTGGCAAAGTTATCACATTCCAATAGAGCAAAACACCAAAAAACTTACACAGAGCAGTGATGTTACCTGAGCACATGCTAGTGCCTAATGCTCTTAGTCACATCCTTGTTAGACACCATCTCCTCTATGCCTTCTTCTACACGGTCCCTTAATGCATGCTCTTGTCCTGAACTGATCCACAAGGCACCTGCCTCATCCTCATTCTTCAGTACTCTAGTTCCCTTATCTAACCTCCCCCAATTTTGTGTTCTCCTTCCCCTTATTTCCTTCTGTCCATGTGTTTGTATACTCAGCTCTGCACCATGAGCTCAGCAGCACTGTACCATGAGTCCACATAGCATGGGCATGAGGCATTTTTAAAGTCTATACCTCGGCTACAAATGGGGTGGGGTGGGAGGGGAAGAGCAAGTCACTGTTTACTCAAAGCCTGGAGTTATCCCAAGTCAGGAGTTTTAACTGTATTATGCTCATACTTCTCAGTTTATTCACAAGTGTTTTAGCTCATTAGGTCAGTTTAATTGGCAGCAAATGCTGGGTTTAAGCCCATTTATAGTCATTTCTACCTGGCGACCCAATCCCAGCGCAGCAGCCAAGTCTCACCAATTAATAGCAGGCCTAGCAATCTGGAAGCCATTCCTAAAATCTAGCCATTTGACCTTAGGAGTCACAGTTTCCTGCTATAATTTCAGCAGAGCTTGTTGTCATTGGAACAGCTCTAAGTGCTGAGCCTGTTTCTCTCTGGTGTACGACAATTAGAACGTATATTAGAGGCAAGCTTTCAACTTTGGCCACCTTAATACAAGGAGACTCATCCTTCTGGAATCAAACTGTCTTCCCTCCACAAGCGCACAGACCTTTCTAGGGAGACTACTCCACACTTCACAGAGCAGCACAGAAAACAAGGCTCTTTAGTTCCCTGTTGCCTACACAAGGCTTTGTAGGGCAATGCACATGTACAAAATTTGAGCGCAGCCTTGGGAAGCAGCAGAAATCTTTCCATGCTAACAGTCTGCGCTTCACAACACAACAGCAAACTCTGGCAACCCAGTATTCCCCTCCATCGCGTGCACACTCTTTTACCTACCTCAAGTTTACAGATAATGGTTTCTCACCAACACACACACACCATGCATGTGCACTGCTCATATGCACACAATAAATCCCCTCACTCGATGTATGTAGGTGAGGTGAAAGTTCTGATTGTACAATAGTAGTGCCCTGAAGTGGAATAAGGCAAACAATTGGAATCCACCTACTTTTGATGGGCAAAGAGTCAGGCCCTGTCTTTCTTTGCCAGAAGTTAACCCACCATGAAAAGCAGGCACCCCACATAACAATTCTAGCTCTTAAATCATTGTCATCCATCTCCTCCCTTTCTCCCAGTGTGGAATTTGAAGTTGTGCTAGGAAGAGGAAGTAGAGATGAGCACACATGTTCAGTTTCTCCACTTCCTCTGCAACCCTCAAAAAATCCTGGAGAAGGGCAAATCCCATCACCATTTGCAATTCAAGAAGCAAGTCCCATGAGGTCAGCTTTACAGCTTTTATTTTCCATTCTGTACACTTGTTTGCGCTTTGCCTGAGCTGAAACATGCATGTGGGATGAACAAGAATTTTAAAGTGCTATTTAAAGGAGTCTTGGTGTTAACTAACTGAATTGAAGATGTGACAGAGTCCTGTGGCACCTTAAAGACTAAATAAAGTATTAGAGCATAAGCTGTTGTGGGCTAATACCCACTTCGTTGGATGCATGCAGTGGAAGTATCCAGGGGCAGGTATAAATAGGTAGGCAAGAACCAGGTTAAAGATAACAGGGTGGGTCCAATGAGGCTGAACCAGCTGTTATCTCTAATCAGAGAGGGTGAGGTATTCCTCTAGCAGCTGAACTGGAGGTGTGAAGAGCGAGAGAAGAGAAACTGCTCATGTAGTTAGCTAGCCATTCAAACTCTCTATTCCATCTACTCAGGACACTCCCTACAGTAACACAGGAACAAATTAACATACCCTTAGAGCCCCAACCAGGAGTATTTCTATCTATCTATTACCAAAGATCCACAAATCTGGAAATTCTGGACACCCCATCATCTCAGGCATTGGCACTCTCAATGAAGGACTATCTGGATATGTGGACTCTTTACTCAGACCCTACACCACCAGCACCCCCAGCTATCTCCGTGACACCACCGACTTCCTGAGAAAACTACAATGCATTGGTGATCTTCCATAAAACACCACCCTAGCCACCATGGATGTAGAGGCTCTTTACAAACATCCCACACAGAGTTGGTATACAAGCTGTCAGGAATAGTATCCCTGATGATGACACAGCACAAGTGGTCGCTAAGCTCTGTGACTTTATCCTCACACACAATTATTTCAGATTTGGTGACAATATATACCTCCAGACCAGTGGCACCGCTATGGGCACCCACATGGCCCCACAGTATGCCAACATCTTTATGGCTGACCGGGAACAACGCTTCCTCAGCTCTCGTTCACTCACGCCCCTCCTCTATCTACGCTGCATTGACGACATCTTTATCATCTGGACCCATGGGAAAGAAACTCTGGAAAAATTCCACAATGATTTCAACAGCCTCCACCCCACCATCCACTTCAGCCTAGACCAGTCTACACGAGAGGTCCACTTCCTAGACACCACGGTACAAATTAATGACGGCCACATCAACACCACCACCCTATACCGAAAACCTACCGACATGCCACCAGCTTCCACCCCGGACACACCACACGATCCATTGTCTACAGCCAAGCACTGAGGTACAATCGTATTTGCTCCAACTCCTCAGACAGAGACCAACACCTACAAGATCTTCACCAAGCTTTCTCAAAACTACAATACCCGCACAAGGAAATAAGGACACAGATCAACAGAGCCAGATGTGTACCCAGAAGCCTGCTACTACAAGACAAACCCAAGAAAAAAAAACAGAACACCACTGGTCATCACCTACAGTTCTCAGCTGAAACCTCTCCAACGCATCATCAGTTATCTACAACCCATCCTGGACAACAATCCTTCTCTTTCACAGGCCTTGGGAGGCAGGCCAGTCCTGGCCCACAGACAACCCGCCAACCTCAAGCATATTCTCACCAGCAACAGCACACCGCGCCATAATTCCTCTAACTCAGGAACCAATCCATGCAACAAACCTCGATGTCAACTCTGCCCACATATCTACACCAGAAATACCATCACAGGACCTAACCAGATCAGCCACACCATCACTGGTTCCTTCACCTGCACGTCTACCAATGTGATATATGCCATTATGTGCCAGCAATGGCTCTCTGCTATGTACATCGGTCAAACTGGACAGTCCCTGCGAAAAAGGATAAATGGACACAAATCAGATATCAGGAATGGCAATATACAAAAACCTGTAGGAGAACACTTCAATCTCCCTGCACACACCATGAAAGACTTAAAGGTCAGCATTTTGCAGCAAAAAAACTTTAAGACCAGACTGCAAAGAGAAACTGCAGAGTTGCAATTCATTTGCAAATTTGACACAATCAATTTGGGACTGAATAGAGATTTTGAATGGCTAGCTAACTACAAGAGCAGTCTCTCTTCTCCTGCTGTTCACACCTCTGGTTCACCTGCTAGAGGAATACCTCAGGCTACTTGGGTGAGGGTGGAAAGGGATGCTTGCACGCATGCCTACATCTACATGACATGGGAATGGCGGAGGATAAGTGAGTTATAAAGGGAAGGGATCTCAATTTAAACCAGAAATGACTAAAATACATCTTTGACTGGATCTATGAATAAATCTATGACTGGGTTTGAACAGTACTTGCTTTTTAGGCAAAACAATGAATGATGCAATCTGAAGCTGGTATTGCGTCATACATGATATGAATTGCATGTTATTCCTAGAAGTCATGGATGATGCAATCATAACGAAGCTTACATCACTCTGCTGAACAAATTGCCCTATATCAGCTCTAGAAATCATACAGTGTTGTGCTTTCTTATTTGTCAGTGTTTGATTTTGCAAAGGGACACATTTCTGTTTAGCCAAAGTGAGCAGAGATGCCTCGTACTTGTGTGAACAATGCAGATCACCACAGACATAGCAGCAGTTAAGTGACTTTTGCATCACAAAAGCACAGTATAACCACTATGGTTAATAAAGCCTATCACCTTTATTTTGGCTGCAAAATTGGAGATCAGGACAAGAGGTGGGCCCCACACACATGCTGCAACACTTGTGCAACAAATCCTCGCCACTGGTTGAACAAGAAATCTATGTTTTTTTGCAGTGCCAATGATTTTGAGAGAGCCAACAGATCATACCAGCAATTGTTACTTCTGCATGCTGCCTCCAGTTGGAAAAGGTGTGTTAAAGAAGAAAAAAAGTGGACCGTGCATTATCCAAACATTCCATCAGCTATACGCCCAATAACCCACGGAGAAGGACTGCCGGTTCCTGATGCACCAGAATCTCTCACTTGAATCAGACGAGGAAGAGGAAGAGGATGAAACTTCTGGTCCTGAACCATCAATGTCACAGGACCCACATTTTCTCCCATCCTCCTCCTCTGAACCACACCTCATAACACAAGCTGAACTGAATGACCTTGTCAGGGACTTGGAACTACCCAAGAGTAAGGCAGAACTGTTGGGCTCCAGACTACAGCAGTGGAATCTCCTGGCAGGTGATGTTAGGGTTTCCATGTTCCGTGACTGTCAAAAGGATCTTGTCCCATTCTTCTTCATGGAAGGTGATCTTGTAGCCTGCAACAACATCGATGGTGTGATGGCAGCCCTCAACATCGTTCACGATCCAGATGAGTGGAGACTCTTCATTGATTCATCGAACACGAGTCTTAAGCTGTTTTGCTGCATAATGGCAATGTTTTGCCATCAATTCCAGTTGGTCATGCAGTCCATATGAAGGAAACCTATGACAACATGAAACAACTTTTGAGGTGCATAAACTATGACCAACATCAGTAGCAGCTTTGTGGCGATTTGAAAGTTGTTGCTCTCTTGCTTGGTCTGCAGATTGGAAACACAAAGTACCGCTGTTTTCTCTGCGAATGGGGTAGTTGTGCAAGAGATTCCCACTACATCGAGAAAGATTGGCCACTCCGACAGTCATTGGAGCCTGGGAAGAAAAGTGTTCAGCATCCACCACTTGTTGAATCAAGGAAGATTTTGTTACCACCCTTACACATCAAGCTGGTTCTGATGAAGAACTCTGTCAAGGCCATTGACAAAACACAAGCAGCTTTCAAGTACCTCCGTGGAAAATTTCCAAGGTTAAGTGAAGCTAAGATAAAAGAAGGTGTCTTTGTTGGTCCTCAGATTCGTGAACTTCTTCGAGATGATGCATTTGACGATGCACTGCGTGGCAAGGAAAAGACGGCATGGAAAGCCTTCCAGTCAGTGGCAATACATTTTCTCGGAATGAACAAGGCAGACAACTACAGGTTGTTGGTGGAAAACCTTCTCAAGGCATACAAAAGCCTCGGTTGCAACATGTCACTAAAGATACATTTTTTGCACTCTCATCTAGATATTTTTCCACCGAACTGCAGAGCAGTGAGCGACGAGCACGGTAAGCGATTTCACCAGGACATTGCAACAATGGAGAAACGCTATCAGGGCAAATGGAGCCCATCGATGCTTGCAGACTATTGCTGGACAGTGACAAGAGATGCTCCATTTAATGAATACAAGAGACAAGCCAAGAAGCGCTGAGTCAACACTGAATAGGACTAAACTATGTACATAACAGTTTTTTGCCTTTTGTTTCATAATACATTTATATAACCCTTCTGCTGATTTTTAAAGTGTTACATAAACAGGACAGGTGAAATATTATCATGTAAAGCAACCATAAACACATGAAAAGACCTAGGTTTACAATTTATGATTAAAACTCTACTATCTACACAATATACATAGACATAAAATGTAAAATCTTAAATATCTTAGAAACAGTAGCCAGTTGTTTTAATTGTCATATTTGAATTCAGCACATCAAAATACATAATAAATATCACATTTTATCTCTGAAGCAGACGACTTCTAAAAAATTGTAGACCAATGTTACAGTAATGGAGCGGCAAGCAGAGACTATGCAGAGGATCGCTGACATGCAGGAGAGGAGCACTACCACACTCGCTGCCCCCTTAATCAGTTAACCCCAAACACTTCCCCTTCTGGCTCTCTATCCCCTCCAATCCGCTATCACCAGCTTCCAGGTTATTAATACCCACAGCTGCTTCCAACCCCCATGTCTTCACCGCCCAACCCCGAAAACCAGGACCCTTATCCATTGCACTCAATCCCTGATAACATACCTTATTGTCATCAGGAAGTGAGGTTTGGAGGACATCGCATCTCATACTCTGCAATCTTCTCTGAATTGCTGACATACTCCAATCTCTGACTGACCCCATCCCACCCTCTTCCCCTGCACATTCTGCATAACCTTTTATTTCAGCAAATGAAGTGGCCGTTCAATAAATGACTTGTCTTTTTAATAAATGATATTTTTTATTAAGAGTGCATAGATTATTAATGCCTAAAGAAAACTACATGCCTTATCCTATGAGAAGGATGAGCACTTCCACTGCACTTAACTGCCGTGCACTGCAAGTAACATTAGAACTGGCTTTCAGCCTCAAAATGCTCCCTCAAGGCATCCCTGATCCTTGCAGCCTCACGCTGGGCCCCTCTGAGAGTCCTGTTCTCTGGCTGTGCATATGCAGCCTCCAGGTTTTGAACCTCCGAGGACCATGCCTGAGTGAAGCTTTCACCCTTCCGTTCATAAATATGAAAGATACAGCATACAGAAATAACTATGGAGATACTTCCCTCAGCCAAGTATAGCTTCCCAAGCCAAGTCTAGCTTCCCATAAAGACAGCGCCAGCGTGCTTTCAGACGTCCAAAAAGAGGTCCACAGTCATTAGACATCGGCTAAGCCTGTAGTTGAACCTTTCCTGGCTGCTGTCCAGGCTCCCTGTGTACGGTTTCATGAGCCACGGCATTAAAGGGTAAGTGGGGGGGTCGTCAAGAATTTCAATGGGCATTTCGACTTTCCCTATGGTGATCCTGTGCTCTGGGAAAAGAGGCCCGGCTTGCAGCTTCTTGAACAAGCCGGTGTTGTGGCAGATGCGTGTGTCATGAACCTTTCCGGACCAGCCTGTGTAACATCAGTGAAATGCCCATGGTGATCCACAAGCACCTGGAGAACCATGGAGAAGTACCCCATTTGGTTAATGTACTCTCCTGCTAGACGGTTGGGTGCCAGAATAGGTATATGGGTCCCATCTATCACCCCTCCACAATTAGGGAAACCCATTTGCTCAAAGCCAGCTATGGTGTCATGCACATTATCCAGAGTCATGGTTCTTCTGAACAGGATGCAATTAATGGCCCTGCACACTTGCATCAACACGACTCCAGCAGTCAACTTTCCCACTCCAAACTGGTTAGCCACCGATCAGCAGCTGTCTGGGGTGGCCAGCTTCCAGACTGCAATAGCCACCCACTTCTCCACCGGGAGGACAGCTCTCAATCTTGTGTCCTTGCGCCACAGGGCGGGGGCAAGTTCTGTACACAGTCCCATGAAAGTGGCTTTTCTCATCTGAAAGTTCTGCAGCCACTGCTCATCATCCCAGACTTGCATGACGATGTGATCCGACCATTCAGTGCTAGTTTCCCATGCCCAGAAGCGGCGTTCCATGGCCGTGAGTATGTCTGTTAATGAGACAAGCAATTTCGTGTCGAATGCGTTCCGCAACTCGATCTCATCTTCGGACTCCTCACTGTTACTTTGCATGTTAAGGAATAACTCCACTGCAATATGAGATGTGCTGGCGAGACTCGTCAGCATGTTACTCAGCAGTTTGGGCTCCATTCCGGCAGACCAAAATGGACGACGGAGCACGCTGCAATGAAACCACTGAAAGATGGCGCCAGAGGTGGACGGAAACACAGGGATTGCTGGGATGTGATGCAAAGCATCACGGGGAGTTGGAACAGGACGCAGAATGCCCCACAACCAAAGCCCCCTTCCCACAAGGCATTGCACCAGATCGGAAAGAGGTGCTCTGTGGGATACCTGTGCTAATGCGCTGCTCACAATACCGCTTGCAGTGTCGCAAATGTGGCCATGCCAGACCGCTTGCGGGTCTCAGTGTGGACACGCTGGAGAGCTATCCCTATAGCTGTATACGACGGCAGGTATAACCAAAACCACTATAAAGCTATAAGTGTAACCAAGCCCTATGTCTGAGCTACCTGCATCAGAGGTTACAGTTGCAACACCATTCAGCCTGTATTTTTTTATGTCCAGAAGTCAGGTATTGTATACTCTAGCCATGCTAAATAAACTGAAATGCTCACTTCTGAAGCATTTTTCACACCTTGGGACACAAAACTGATCGTGGGGGGAGGGGGAAGGAAAGGGAGTGGAAGGGGAGAGAGGATAAATTTATGTCAACCGGTACCTCCACAAAGAAAGTCTATTTGGAGCAAAACACTGCTTGTGGTAGCTAAAGGCATACCCTACTTTACAATTCCTATCTGAAAGGGGAAAGGATCAATCTGCAATCTTGATCTGTGGCAACACCATGCAAACAAGCTTACTGTTAGAATATCAATCACCCTCTCTCTAAAACAGAAAAAAAAAAAAAATCCAGGTCACTCTTCCCTGACTAGTCAGAGATGCCAAGTAGCATGTACTGAGCATTAGAAAAAGGCTGGGTATGCGTAATCATGTCTAGCTTGACTTTTCACTAGATAAGGATCATGCAACAGTTCTGGACCAATACAGAGAAATTGTTACAGGAACAAATGGAGGTAAAAAGTCAAATAAGCACTTCAAAATCTAGTCATTGTTAAATGACTATTATCAGGGAACACCTACACAGAGGATTTCTGTGTGAATCAGACAGGTTTTAAGAAAAACCCAACAAAATGGTAAAACTGTAGGCTTGAGTGCTGAATTTAGATAGAGATTAGTCCACATTCTCACTGGTGATAAAAAAAATAATTGACCATTAGTAACCCAAAAGGCTACAATAATTTACCTATGTGTGGTTCATTAAAGCTGGCTATATGGGAACGGTTTGAGAGTTATTTTAATGAGTAATTTTATTAGATTATGTTGTAAGGAGTACCTGCGGTTTCTTTTTAAAGCATCAGTTGACTCCAAATGTTCACAGGCAGTAGACCTGAGATAAAATGATGAGTCAGGACCAATTACAGATTGTCTTAACATACACTTCAGACTGTAACCCCAAGTTAAGGCAGATCTTACCTCATTTCTACATTAGTTCTCGATAACCACAGTTTCCTTTTAATAGCGTCTAAGCTAATCACAGCTTCAAGAGTTTTGGTTTGATTTTTATATGGACTTATTTAGCCAATGCTTTTTTGTTTGCTGCCATGGCATGCTGAAGCTGCCTTGTGGTAGAGTGAACGGACACTCTTCAAGAACCTTGGCAGCAGCACATACAATAAATTCTGTTGCCGTCTCAATGGACTGTGTTCAGTTTACAGTTGTCGAGCAGAGTGGGGTTAAAAGGCAGTCTACAATGGCAAAGTGCTGGTACTAGTCCTAGGAACTTCACAGAACAAGAACCAGGGGATTTATGGGCTCTCACCTTTGTCATTAATCAAGGCTTAAACTGTGAAAGAGCTCCAGTGGCTGTAATGGAAGAAAAGCAGCCACTGCGACCTATTGCACTAGTATGAGTCAATATATACTTACCAATGACCTGGAACCTACTGTTCAACACTCTATCCTTAATTTCCTTGGGAAAATGCTCTCCACATCAATTGACAGAGTCAGACTGGAAATAAGGCATAAATTTAACAGTGAGAATAATTAGCTATTGGAACAATTGGTTGTAGTGGATTTGCCATCATTGACAATTTTTAAATCAAGTCTGGATGTTTTTCTAAGAGATCTGCTCTAGGCATTATTATAGGGCAGTTCTCTGAACTGTCCTATACAGGGGATCAGACCAGATGATCACACTGGTCCCTTCTGGCCACGGAACCTATGAATTTACTAGTAGTAATTCCTCTCCTTGGGCATTCTCAATTAAAGGGTTACGTCACTCTTCAGCCTCTACAGATCTTTTTAGAATGTTGTTTTAGAGCTGCTCTTTCCCTGCCACATTAAGTGTGCATCTAATTAACAAACCACACTGAAACAGGGACCTTTCACTTTTCCAACCCAGAGTGAGCAAGGACTATTTAAAAAAAGGAGCATGTAACTTTACACCTAAGTAGAAAGGTAACCTTCCCCTACTGCTGCTTCTGGGGAAGAGGGTTGAGGAAGGAAAACAGAGTTCTGGCTCACCATTCTGTTACTCAGGAAATTATGCATTAAAAGCTCGATCACAACAACAACAAAAAAAGCCTTCACCCAGCTTCATCCTCCAAACACCTAGGCTGCAGTCACTCGTGGGAGCCAGATCCAAGGCTGACCACCACCTGAAGTAAGAATGAGGTTCTTGGTTTACGTTACAGTAGCTGAATGCATTGCTAACAGCACCAATGTGTTAACACCCCCATCATGATTTTCCATTATGGCACTAACATGTTATAGGAGACAAACATACAAGGACAAACAGGAATGGCCCCAAAGAGGTGCAACAGAACATTTGGACTAACTACTGAAGCCTGCACACTAAAGCTGAAAAAAGCTAATTTTATTTTCTTACCAACTGGAGTTAAGACCCAGAACATGGACTAGGAAATTTTGTAGATTCTGGGAATGTGGAGGTGGAGGGTCACTTCCATGGTAACAGTTTTTCACTACCTGGTTGCCAAATAAAGATAGGTGCTTTAGAAATCTGGTATCGCTGATGAATACATGGATTAGCAATAGTGAGATCTGTCCAGAAATGACTTAACTCCATCAGATTCCTGATTTAGCCATCTACTTCTGCCAACGAGAATGCTACCAAGTTCTAGCCAGCTTCAATTCTTTGAAATATACTTCAACGAAGAGGAGTGTTCTGCCACATGACTTAAGATGAACAAGATTTGAACTCTTTGGGGAAAAAGAGCTCTTGGCCAATGGGCCTGCAGTTGAGAAGACTGCTTCCTTTTCTCTCAAATTTATGCATGGCCAATTACAGCATCACACAGTTGCCATGGTGGGTCCAAAAAAGGAGCAGTGGCATGGACCTATTGCTTTAAAGTAGCTTTAAAAGTTAAACTCATTCTGCAACAAGGGCAGAAGAGACATTTTGGTTACAGTCCAGGAGTAAAACATTCACAAGCAAGAGGCAAGTTTAGCAGACTTGCAGAGTGCAGAATAAGCCTATTCACATAAAGACAAGTTGTAAGTAAATACAAAATAAAACCTTAAAAATAAATGCACGGATGAAATCCCCTCTGTCCATGAACTGTCTCTCCTCCTACTTCCCTCTAGGATCAGTTCTTCACCCCACCAAATTATCATTTTGGGATTTTTCCCTTATCCGCCCCCCCTACTTTGGGCATTAACCTCAAGTGAATTCTCCTTTGATTACTTTTGTCTCAGCCATTCTGTCCTTTGGGGTACATTGGGAGGAGAATGAGGGAAGGAGAATCCCAGCATTTCTTTGAGGATTCATTCTCTCCCTTCTTTTCCCTGGAGGTGGAGACAGCAGGAAGGAGCAGAGCTGCTTCCTTGATCCTGGGGATGCTCAGCAGCAGCTGGAAGGGAGGGGCAGCAGGGAGATGCAGCTTTTGCCCTGAGCCCCGGTTACGGGGAGTTGAAGTGCTGGGCAAAGAGTTCTGCGTCTCTTGAAGCCCCTTAGTAGACAGGCAGCTGCAGGCTGGATTCCTCTGAAGTGCAAGGAGGGGCCTGTGAGCTGGATCTCGCCAGCAGGCTG
>VOCN01016443.1:0-11351 GCA_007922305.1 Dermatemys mawii | reverse complement strand
CAGTGACATCTCTGCTCAGTGTCAGGTGCCCAGGACAGAGGCAGCTCCCTGGGATCCAGGCCTGTCCCAGCCACAATGGGGCTGCTGGGGAGTGTGAGAAATGGTCCCAGCCTCCCAGAGGGCCGAGCTCTGACCCTAACGCTCTGATTTTCTCTCCCCCCACAGTGGACGTGACTCTGGATCCAGACACGGCTCATCCCCAACTCGTCCTGTCTGAGGATCAGAAAAGTGTGAGATGGGGAGACACGCGGCAGCATCTGCCCGACAACTCTGAGAGATTTGACTCTGTGTCCTGTGTGCTGGGCTGTGAGGGATTCATCTCGGGGAGACATTGTTGGGAGGTGGAGGTGGGGGGTGGGGGAGTCTGGGCTGTGGGGGTGGCCAGAGAGTCTGTGGGGAGGAAGGGATGGATCAGCCTTAGCCCTGAGGGGGGGATCTGGGCTGTGCAGTGGTGGTGGGGGGGTCACTCCCAGGCTCTCACCTCCCCTGAGACCCCCCTGCCCCTGAGCCGGGTCCCCAGCAGGATCCGGGTTTGTCTGGACTGTGAGCGGGGGCAGGTGACATTTATCGATGCTGGTGACGAGGCCCCGATCTTCACTTTCCCGCCGGGCTCCGTCCCTGGGGAGAGAATCCGACCCTGGCTCTGGGTTTGTGACACACACGCCCGGCTCCGACTGTGTCCCTGAGACACACAGCAGAGGCAGGAACTGGAAATAAACCTGTCTAGCCTCATGGATCCTAGTCTCCATGATCTCGGAGGACTCCCGTCTACCCAGCCCCTGACTCCTCATCTCCATGGCTTCTGGAAGCTCCTCCCCCTCCCTCTCTGCAGCATGAGGGATCGGAGGGGGAGGAGGAAAGACTCCCTGGAGGGGCCCTGAAGGGCTGGTGTGGGGGCTGGGCAGGGGGCAAGAACTAACAGGTGGGCTGGGAACAGGCAGAGGTGGGGGTGTCAGGGACACAGAATGAATCAATCAGGGTTTGAGGGGTTGGGGAGAAGCAGCAGCAGGGAGCGGTTTGTACAGATCGGTGGGATTAGGACTCATGGGGTCTCCCAGCCAGAGCTCCCACCCCAGGGGCCCAAGTCCCCTTCCCCTGTAGATGCTGGCCTGGTACCACTGTACTGGTCACACTCATGGGGGATGGGCAGGGAAAGTTAAAAATCACAAGAGAAACCAGGAAACCTCGTGTTTTGGGGAGTCAATTTCAGTTCTCTCATGATTTTTAACTTCTGGGATTGGCAACACGGTGAGAGTCAGGGGGGATCGGGGCGCTGAGCCAGAAGGAAAAGAGACAACACAAGCAGAATAAAGTAAAGGAAAATAAGCAGAGTCCTCGAGAAAGGGAGGAAATTAAATATAAAAACAGTGAAAGGAGAAGACTTTGAAGAGGGGAAAGGAACCAGAGGCAGTGAGAGGGGAAGGGATAAACTCAGGGGAAAGAATGAAGAACATGACGGGGAATGATCTGTGACAAGGATCAGAGAAGAATGGAAGAGACACAGAGAAATAAACAGGGATGGGAAATAAGGGCTAGGAAAATGGTGAGTGATAATGAACCGTATGAACGAGAAGGGAGAAGAAAAGGGAACACAGGAGGGACAGATTTACAAAACATCACTGAAGGGGAGACTGTAACTCAGGGGTGGCCAATCTGAGCCTGAGAAGGAGCCAGAATTTACTAATGTACATTGCCAAAGAGCCACAGGAATACATCAGCAGCCTCCCATTAGCTCCCCCGCTTCTGTCCTCAGCACCTCCTGCCCACTGGTTGACCTGCCGATTAGTGCCTCTCCCTCCCTTCCGGCCACTGCAGTCGGCTGTTTTGCGCTGTGCAGGAGGCTGGCGGGGGGTGGGGAGGCCTTTGGGGAAGGGGTGGAGTAGGGGTGGGGCCTGGGGCACAGCCAGGAGTTAAGCAGTGAGCACCGCCCAGCATATTGGAAAGTTGACGTCTGTAGTTCCAGCCCTGGAGTCAGCACATCTGCAAATTAACTTCTGAAGAGCTGCATGTGCTCCGGAGCCACAGGCTCACCACCCCCCCTGCTGTAACTGGTTAATTTCATGTGCTAATTCCTTGACTTTGTTGCCATTTCGCATCATTAAAAAAATGATCCCAAAATCTCTGGGTCTCTTTTCCATTTTTGTGGTTATTGAAGCTGCTACTCGGCTCGTTTTCACTCTGACGGGTATTTACGGTAAAAACACAAAAAAAAGCATGAAAGAGAAAACAACCCCCCCGCCCCTTCTCCTAGGGTGGCCATGAGCTTAGAAATGAGATCTGAATGGTGAAAACGGAGACACCCCGCCCTCGGCCAGGGCTGTGACTTTGTCTTCTGGGAGCTTCTAATGTAAATGTCGGGGGTGGGATCCATGAAGGGACTTACATGTTGCAATGCTGAGTGTCACCCGCACCTAATAATGAGGTGTCAAGAGCATCACGAGAAGAACCCTGCGACCGACACAGCCTGACTTACACGCCTAGTCTCCTGGCACGATGAACAGAAAGAGGCAGCTGCCTTACAATGCCATCCACAAGAGCCAGGACGCTAGGTGGGGAGCCGTCTAAACTAGCCAATGGGAGATGCTAACCACAAGGGTGTGTCCTAAGCCCCACCCCTCTCTCCATGATAAGTGGCCACATTCTGGGTTGCTGGGGGGCACCTTCCTCTGCTCAACAATCCACGAATAGGAACCCAGCGCCTGATGTGTTTCTTGTGGGAATGAGTTTGGCCCCTTCTGTGCTGCACACAAAGCGTGGAAGGGGTAATGGTGGGGGTTGTTTTGGTGCTATTAGCCATGTCATAACATGTATCTCCGTGTTTCACATGCTCACCTGGGATGTGAAGGACCAGGTTCAATGTCCCCCTTTTGGCCAAAGGGGGAGAAAGGATTTGAACAGGGGTTGCTCATTTGCTGGGAGGATTCTCCAACCACTGAGCAATGGGACAGTCGGAGGGTGGAGTTCTTCAGTCTCCCCAACAGCAGCTGATCCAATGTGGATAAATAATGGAGTGACTGGACCTGGGGGACTGGCCCCTGGGGCTCCCACTTTTCAATTGGGCTCCCTCACCGCCAGACCCCAGAGTGGTCCTCACTCTCTGCCCAGTGGCTCTGTAAGTGTTACCTGCAGTGGGACAATCACTGGGCCAGAGACAGAACGTTTCTCTAGTCCAGTGGTTGCGCAGGCCCCTGAGAAGGGGAAGACTGTTCCCATCACTCTCCGGTTCTGGTTCCAGAGGCCACTCTCCAGATTCCTTATTGAATCTGGTCTCAGATCCACTCTGCTGCACTAGAGTCCTGGCTGCAGCGCCCAGCCACAGGAAACTACAGCAGAATGAAGGCGTGTGACTGATGACTACAAATCTCCAGCCGAGCATTCTCCAGCAGAACAAGGAGAGGTGACAGCCTGCCCCTGAAAGAAAATAATTTCAAATCATACCATCCAGCTGCAAGATAATAGCAGCAAAATTGTATCCAGCTGTACAGCAGCCCCTGTAACCGGCCACATCCCTGTCAAGCTCTCCTGTCTCCCCACAGCTGGATTTCCATTTCCGGTCCCAGGTGGCTGCTCCCCAGACTCTTCCAGACCCCCTGTGTCTGTCCCCAGATCCTCTCCTGCAGCCAGGCATGACAAGTGGCCTGAGATCCTTAGGGAGAGGAGATCTCTGGTTAGCTCATCTCCTGTACAGCACAGGAGCCCCAGCGCCAGCTCCCCTCACACACGTTGCCATCTGCAGAGAGCCAGGAGTCCCTGAGAGCTGGAGAGACTGTGCAGGGAAACAGAAGCTGTAGCCACCAGGCTAAGAACAGGTGTAACAGCTGCTCTCTTGTCCAGCACACCCAGCACTGAACCAGGGACCCCTCTAGCTAAAAGCACAGGCTGTCACAGCTTATGCTAAATATTTAACCCTCTGATAATATTCAACCCTTTGTAACAGCTCCACACACACCCCAGTGGGTTACACAAGCACCAGAGAGACACGGGTCTTAAAAAGCCTAAAGGCCAGGTAGGGAACAGGCAGTAGAAATCTGCAGCTACAATTCTCACCCTCCTTGCCAGGCTGCTTCATCATATCCTTGCGTCTGGGAGGGAAACCTCCAAGTAAATAGTTACCCCTTTTTGATCCAAGTGACTAGTCCAAAGTTTGGGGCCTTGCAGATCTTTCAGAGGAATTAGTGTCAATTTAGATTTATCGCATTTCCTTGAAAGGTTCTTTACAGTCCACCAAAAGAAAAGAAAAGAAAAGAGAAGAAAAGAAAAGAAAGAAATCACACAGTAAGAAAAATGCTGCTGGAGAACTTACCAGAGTTTGAGTTAAGGATATTGACCGAGTATATTCTGAGAGGTGATGTTGAGAATTTGTGTTTTAATGGTTATAAAGTTTTAATTTTTTCAATCTCCATGTCTACTGTCATTAAATAATTATTGTCTCACTAAAATATTATCTGACACCTACACCCCCTAATTTCCCACAATTGTGAACTTTTAAATTGATCAAAATTGGCAACTGTGAAAGTTTAACTAGATAAACATGAGAAATTACTGAAATTAATCTTATCTGTCAAAATTACATATTAAATCAAATGAATTCTGCCTAAGCCTCTCACTCCTTAGACAGGCAGTTCTGTCAGCTCATCAGGACAGGGCGATGCTGGTGTCCAGATGAATACCCAATGACACCCCACCCCTCCGCATGCACACACACACACACACACCAGCAGAGGGGGCTGTTTGCAGGATCGGAGCCTTATTGGGACATTTCTCGCCAAAGCTTCCAGGGCTGAGATGTTAACAGTGATCTGGCTCCAGCTCAGCAAACAGCCCGAGTCAGTTCCAGGAAGGGAAACACCCAATTGCTGCTGCTGCTGCAGGCGGGGCACATCTCTGAGCTCAGGAAAGTGAAACTAACCCTGTTCCTCTGCCCAGGGAGAGCCATGGCTACAAAGAGCCCCGTGGAAAGTCTCCAGGAGGAAGCGACATGCCCCATCTGTCTGGAGTATTTTAAGGACCCAGTGATTATAGACTGTGGGCACAATTTCTGCCGAGCCTGCGTTGTCCAGTCCTGGGAGGGATCAAATACAGACATCTCCTGCCCTCAGTGCAGAGAAACTGTGCAACAGGGAAACCTCAGGCCCAACCGGCAGCTGGCAAATGTCCTAGAAATTGCCAAACAGCTGAGTTTACAGGCAGCGAAGGGAGCAGGAGAGGTGAGGGTGTGTGGAGAACACCAGGAGACTCTGAAACTGTTCTGTGAAGAGGATCAAACGTCCATCTGTCTGGTTTGCCAGCTGTCCCGGAATCACAGAGCTCACACGGTGGTTCCCATAGAGGAGGCTGCCCAGGAGTACAAGGTAGGGAATTGCTGTCAAGTTTAATGGGTAATAACTTTGGATTTTAATTACAGGCTAATTTCACTGAAAGTTACCTGGCACAGGCCTGAGGCATCATTCAGCTCTGTAAAACCTTCATGGCGTGGGAGACAACGTAACAAAATTAATGATCTGGCAGTGTGGCAAATAAGGAAAAACTTAAGTCTTTAAAGAAAATTGAAGTGGGAAACTTTTCTCTGAGATTCTGAATCCATCTCAAACCCAGCTTTCACTGGTGAAATGAGGGACCTTTTTGTGGAACAGAAGCTGTGGGGCTTAAATCACAGCACCTGCAGGCTGATCTATGTGAGCCTGCTGCTTTCAGACTGGAGAAGGGGAAGTTACAAGTTGTTGTTATTATAGATTTGGGTCATAGACTGTATTATTAGTACCTGTGTTTGCCTCACGGTAGCCCTTACAGAGCCTCAGTGAGATGTGGTCTCTGTACAAAACACAGTGAGGGACAATCCCTGGGCTGAGCAGTTTACAGTCACAATGGGCAAGACAAACAAAGGGTAGGAAGAGAAACTGAGGCACAAAGCAGGGCAGAGAGTTCCCTGGGGTCAACCAGCATGTCACTGACCAAGCTCAGCATAAAAATCAGCCCCCCTTTCTCCCAATCCAGGGCCCTAACCACTAGGCTATGCTGCCACCTCAGCAACTGCCCCCCATGAACATGTTTGTCCATTACGAGGAAGAGACTCCATGATCAGGTCTCAGGCACAGCAGGGAGAGGAGGTTTTTCACTGGCATTCTGAACTCCTGTGCTGCTCCATGCAGGGCTACATGGGCAAGGACCAGCCATAGTAATTCCATCAGTCCCATATGCAGCATTTAGAAATCTCCCAGAATGCACTGCTTTTCAGAACTTTACCAGGCAATGGGACTGTGGGATACCTACTCAGGGGGCATTGCAACGGAAAAGGGTTTAGGCCAGCACTGGGGCAAACCCCAACAGTTCTCTATATAAACCTTTGTGTCTAGTCTGGGCAGCCACTGACCCATCCCGAGAATATAGGACATCCCCATGTCTGCCTACTTGAGTCTGTCCCCGTCTTTCTCAGTGTTCCCCAACCTGCATCATTTTGCACAGAGGTGCCCCCTCTTCCCGCCAATGGTGTCCTCAGTTTCCTCCCAGGCCGGATTTCCCATGGGGCTCCGGCATTCAAGAGGCACCTAAAAATTCAAATTTTCCTGCTCCTGGGTCCTGTCAGGGGGTGGGGCCGGCTGAAGGGGAGACAGCCCCATGCAACCCTACTGGAGTGCACCTCGCTCAGCCAAGCGGGGGGCACAGTCCAGTTCCAGCAGGGCTGCTGAGTGCATCCAGGGGGCAGGGTGTGGGAGAGTGGGTCTCTGGGAGGGTTTGTGGAGGGGCTCTGGGCAGTGCGGGGCTCTGGGGGTGGAGGTTTTGCTGGATGGCAGGGCACCTAAAAGTTAAATGTGGAAGTGTCCCTGATGCCCATGGCAAATAGGAGCTCTAAGCTATTGTGAGCAGTGGGGTACCCCAGCTCCTGGTTGTTTCTGGGCGATAGGGTGACCTCACAGCCCTATCTGCCACCATTCAGTGGGGGCCCCTGCAGCTCTAATTCCCTGGAGGTGGTGAGGGGGATAAGATTGGAGCTAGAGCCCCCACAGCTTTCCCCTAGGGCCCATGGGGGACCCCACATTGTGGCACACAAGGTACAGATCTATCATGGTCTCCTCTCCTCTCTCATTTTCCCTGGACAGGGCCACGTCCAGCGCCGAGTCCCTGCTGGACAGAGATAGTGCTCCGCTAAGCTGGGACTGTGCAGCTTCCAACCAGACAAATGGCCTCCCTACATCCCATGGGGTTTTCCCTGGTGCTTAGACCAGCTCTGTCCAACCAGTGCCACCCCCACGGCTTCAGGGGTGAAATCCCAGCCCATATTGAAATCCTGGTGGCTTCTGGAATTTGTATCATTTTCTTTGCTAAACCTTTTCAAACACAGGTTTATTGATTCACCCCCATGTGATAAAGCTTGGTTATAGTTGAGATCTCTGTCTAATTACTAAAAAGACTGAACCTGAATTGGTAACAAATTGGAATATGACCCGCTCCCAGTCTCCATTAATGAGGCTTCATCTCCTTGGTGGCCCTGATGTCACAAAGCGATTGGAACCAACAGTCATTTTGGGTTTTGACTGAAAAAACACCCACTTCCAAGCATCTCTCAACTGTCCAGATGAAACCTCCCAAATCCTTTGCTTCTTTAGGAAAAACTCCAGGCTCATTTGAAGATTCTGAGGGAAGAGAGAGAAAAGTTGCTGGGATTGAAAGTGACTGGAGAGGCAAAAAGCCAGGAGTATCTGGTAGGTGCCTGTTGTTATACACCAGCAGGGACTGGCCATGGGTGGTTTGTATGGAGGCAGACTCCTGTGTGGCCTTGGTGAATGTGGGCTTGTGTGTGTTTCTCCTGATCATGGATTGCTGGGTTAGATTCATGTGTAGAGAAGCCCTCAGCTTCTATTTCAGTTGATGAGTTAATGTCTAGCCCATGTGGCTTTCCCAGAAATCCCCCCAAGTGAACTGAATTTCCCCGTGAAGTGCTGTCCCATGTCTGATCATTTCATGCACTAACATGTTTATTTTTTCTCCTCTGGCATCTCTGTCAGCTTAGCCCTGTGCCCTGCCTCCTACTGCTCTGAATCTGAATTTCCAGAGATCATGAATAACAGAATCTGCTGACCTTGACAGGCATGGAAACCTCCCTTTCAGAGGGATACAGGGGCCAAAGGGGAAGGTGTAAGAGAATCTCCTGCCTAGTACACACAGGAGAGAGTCAAATGTCAGAAATCTTAGGATTTTCAAAGACATTCTTCCTCCTGCACACTCAGCTCTCCATGAAAGGGTCCCAGGCTCCAGCCATGTCCCTGACCAGCCCTTTCTCTATTTTCATACAGAAACAAACACAAACCGAGAGGCAGAAGATTGTGTCTGAATTTCAGCAGCTGCGGCAGTTCCTGGAGGAACAAGAGCGACTCCTGCTGGCCCAGCTGGAGAAGCTGAACGAGGAGATTGTGAGGATCCGGAATGAAAATGTCAGTAAACTCTCGGAGGAGATTTCCCGTCTCAGTGAGCTGATCGGTGAGCTGGAGGGGAAGTGTCAGAAGCCAGCGAGTGAATTCCTGCAGGTGAGACGGAGGGAGAAACACAGGTGGGTGCTCCAGAACAGCCAGGTCCCCCCCTCAGTGCCACCCATTAGCCTCCCTACCGATCAACCCCTCCCCCTTCCTCCAGCACCACCCACCTGCTGTGATCAGCTGTTCCATTCTGTGTAGGAGATGCTAGGAGGGAGGGAGAGGAGCAGGGAGGGAGTGTGCTCACGAGAGGAGGTGGGGAAGAGACAGGTGGGGGTGGAGTACGAGTGGTAAGAGTTGGGGTGGGATGTGGCATTGCGGGAAGGGGTGGAGTGAGCGTGGGGTGTGGGGTTGAGCACCCCCAGGGACAATTGGAAACCGGGACCTGTCACCAGAAACATGCCAGGTCCCCAGGTAGGAAAGGGATGGCTCCTGAATCCTAAGCACTGGAGTCCAGCAGTCGGAGACCAGGGTGTAACTCAGCGTGTGCGTTGCTGACAGGTGAATAACAATCATTCTTTGCAGAGTCACAGACACAGAGATATGAGAGATGGAAAAGCCTCATTAGCTCAGGGAATCCATGGCCCTGCTGCCAGGGCAGGGTCTCTCTTCTCCACAGATACAAAACCACTTCCCTGGAATCCCCTGTGTGTGTGTCAGAGGGGACTGAAATTATTTTCTCTCTCTCTCTCTCTTCTAGGACATCAGAAGCACCTTGAGCAGGTATGTGTCTGTCTCTCACTCCCCCTCACACTTTACAATGCTGAGAAAGAGCTTGGTGGTGATGTTAGCACCGCCTCTCCCCGGGGCTCTACAGAAAAATGTGTGGGGAAGGTCACATGTTGGATACAAATCTCTCAGATCAACTTCATCCTGACGTTCTCACCCTTGTAGAGAAAACTCTGGAATTCTCCATTCAGTGGGAAGGACGGACCTCAAGTATTTCCAAGAGAGGTCACCTCCCGAGGGACTGGCTGCCTCAGGATTGTGGGGATGGAATATGGGCCTGTCGCTGCTGGGACACTGGTCACTATTCAGCCCAGGGCGGCAGTGACGAAGAGTCTTTCCCACCTGAGGACTGTTTGGAGACCTGTGCTCAATGAGCTTGGGAGGGAGGAGTTGGTGTCTCAGTCTCGTACCTTGTTGTCAGATTTTTACAGCATTTCACCTAGGAAGCTCCTGTCCCTCAGAGCACGGAGGCCAACGAGAGAATTGGCCATGGAGATTCAAGTCCCCTTTTATCCGAAGAGCTGGTCTTTCCAGGCCAGAGTTGAAGAAGATTAATGAGCCCTTTGAAGGGAAGGTTGTACAGCCATGGTCTATGTCGCACCTGCTCTGAGGCTGGGAGAAGTCGAGGAATTCTAACTCCAGGCCCATTATAGCAGCGACTCACTAGCCAGAACTTATAATGAGTCACACAATGAAATATAATCACGTGAAATTGTTTCTCTCCAGGTGTGAGAATTGGAAATTCCATAAGCCAGTGGAAATTTCTGCTGAAGTGGAAGAGCAAGTCAATGGTTTCTCCCAGAAAACTATTGCACTAGTGGAAACTCTGGGGAAGTTCAAAGGTACCTAGAAGGGATCTAGGAATGAAAATTGGGATGAACCTCTGAGACTGAGGGAGGAGAGTGTCTCTGGCCAATTGGATCACAATTAGATGATGGATCTGTTTCATTGTTGGGTGAGAATGTCACGCACTTGGGGTCCCAGTCACTCAGTTTGATTAATTCAAACCTTTATTTCTACCAAAAATGTGCCTGGCCATGTCAATTCCTGTTAAAGAAATGACTCAGACTCCTAGACTTTAAGGCCAAAAGGGACCATCATGATCATCCAGTCTGACCTGCACATTGCAGGCCACAGAACCTCTCCAACCCACTTCTGTAATAGACCCCAAACCTCTGGCTTTGTTCCTGGAGTCCTCAAATTACGGTTTAAAGTCTTCCAAGTTATAGAGAATCCAGCACTGACACTACTTTAAATCTATAAGTGACCCGCACCCCAAGCTACAGAGGAAGGCAGAAAACCCCCCCGGGCTCTCTTGTCAGTCTGACTTGGGGCAGAAATTCCTTCCTGACCCCATATATGGTGGCCAGTTGAATACGGAGCATTTTGGCAAGACCCCACAGCCAGACACATGGCAAAGAACCTCTATAGCTCAGAGCCCTCCCCGTCTACTGCCCCATCAGCAGCCATGGGGCACATTTCTCAAAGGCAGACCCAGCCCATCACTGGGCTCTGGTTCCATACAGCAGCTAGTCTGGGCCCATGGGCTGGAGGGAAGGAGAAAGCCCCTCCCCCATGGTGAGGGATCCCACCAGCACAAGAGCCTCTCGTGCCTCCACCGCAGGAGCTTCCAGCACAAGGCGTGTTCCTGAGAGACCTGGGTATAGGGAGGGTGGGTGGAAGAGGGAGGGGGTAGACGAGGGACAGAGGGATGTGGGCCGTGTAAAGCTGGGCCTCTGACACTCTGCACATTGGGCAAGACACGTGGGGGCCATTTTCATAAGGACACTGAATAAACAGACCCAGCAGCTCACATATAGAGCCAGGATTTAGGAAACTCTCAACATCTCGTTAGTGTCAAAGGGACCCAAGTGGGTAAAGTTACCTTTATTCCAAAGTCTTTGCATGACCTGGGTCTAGGTTACAACAAAAGGCAGCAAGTGAATGAGACAAACCAACTGGAGTCTGAAGGACGGGAGGGGAAAAGTAAATCTCACTGTCAGATTGTGTGTGCTGGGATGGTTGTGAAGCTGCAGGGATGTTGGATCCATTGCTGGGAGAGGGCTGAATGAGAGAGGAAGGAAATATTTACTATAGAAAGGTCTTAAACGATCTGTGTGTGTCTCTGTCTGGTTCTCTGTCATAGTTAAAAAA